>JACGAQ010000499.1:0-128448 GCA_014119065.1 Orius insidiosus
GACACTTTCAATGACTTGAGTCATAAAAAATCAAAGGAAAGCGTATCTAAGCTTCAAAAACTAAAATTATAGTTCGCGCCAGTTTGAATTTCGGCGCAAAGAATACTGATCATCATAAAATTTAACACCTTCAATTAATTTCTAATTATTCTATTTCTTTAGTTTAACGTGTAAAATGAATCCTTGTGAAATTTTGAGACGAAATATTCAGTATCTCCGGCGTACGAAAGCAAAAATAGCACGCCGGCCATTTGTTTTTTCTTTTTCGCACGGAGGAATAACAGCATATTTTGCACGAAATTTCACACGGATTCATTTTATAAGGTTAACTAAAGAAATAGATTAATTAAATTGATTGATGCTATTCATTAATTGAAGTTAATCAAGTAATCGCTCCCATCCTTTGGCGCGGGAAGATTCAAACTAGTGCGAGCGATATTTTTAGTTTTTGCAGTTTAAAAGGCGTCTTCATTAGATTTTTAAGGATGTTTTGGCTCTAAAACATTAAAAAAGACCGTTAAGAGCAAAAAAAAGTAAGTAGACGGTTTTTGAATATTTAAACCTTTTTTAAAATCTCACTGCAAGGCGACTGACGGTTGTACATGCAAGGGGCACTTTCAACTCTTGGAAATAATTTTTTGAATTCTTTAACTTTTAATTGATTAATTGATTAATTAAGCATGTTTCCTACTGTTTACCAATACAGTTTCTATGGTGAGAGGTAGTTTTTCAAAAATCAAAAGATCAAGATCAATTTTGGTACCCCCTCCTCCCCCCTAACCACAGGGGTTTTGACCGAATCTATGCTAAAAATATCAACAATAACGAAATCGTGAATAATTTGCTGAAATTAGGTATGCAACACGTAGGGGCTCTCAGAGGGCTTCATAATGCCAGCGCAACGTGGGGAAAGCCGCCCGTATTGGCCGAAAATTTTTGACTTGGCGAACGCTAGCTACTAAGAGGAGATCCAATGAAAATTTGGTGAAGATTGGATCAAAAGGTACGGCCGCAGCGCATTTATTATTACTTCAGACAGTCGTAACTCCGCCATTTTTCGAATTACGAAAATTCCTTGAGTTCAATTTTCCTAAATTATTTTTTATTGATTTTGCCGTTTTTTAATTTTTACACCCCCCTCCCCCCCCCCAACCATCCCCCAAATAATAATCGCGTCTAATTGAAATTTGAGTGTGACCATTGTCTCCGCCAAAAAAACGTAACAATGATATGTCATTTACTGGGGTTTCTATAAGAATTAGAGAAATTAAAGTTACGCGGATGATATGCAAATTAGGTCGCGCGGCGATAATAATTATTCGGTCTAGGTGGTGAGGAGGTGAAAGAAGGGCGGGCGGAGGAGAGAGTGAACGCGGTCTAAGGGAGCGGTGGGGAAAGAAGCGGGGTACGACGGCAAGGGGTGAACCGGGCTCGGATGTTGCTAAGGTGAAACTGGCGGGAACCCGAAGGGTTTTAGAATGTTTAGACTTCGAAGAGTGTTCGGATTTCGTCGTTTTCAACTTTGAGCGATTTTAGAGTATAAGTTTCGAAGGGGCATAGTTCCTCCGGAGGAGGTATTGCAGCCGGAGGAGGCACAATTTCGTTGATATATATATATATATATATATATATATAAACTTTTCAACTGAGGATGGTTTTGGGGTCCAGGAGGTATGAAACGAAAAAACGTATAGAAATTTTTGAATCTGCGACTACTTGGTACATTACAATAGGTAGATTTTTGAAGAAAAGAAATCTACCTAAAATCAGATTATTTAAAATATTTTTCCAAAAGCGCTTTTTTCACCATTCTTTTCACACCCTATCCTGAAAAAGCTCTAGCTATTAAACAGTGTTGCCAACATATAAAAAAAATCAAGATTATTTAAAATGTTTTTCCAAAAGCGCATTTTTCACCAATCTTTTCTCACCTATCCTGAAAAAGCTCTGGCTATTAAACAGTGTTGCCAACATATAATAAAAAAATCAAGATATTTAAAATATTTTTCCAAAAGCGCATTTTTCACCATTCTTTTCACACCCTATCCTGAAAAAGCTCAGGCTATTAAACAGTGTTGCCAACATGCGATTTAAAAAATATCAAGATTATTTAAATATTTTTCCAAAAGCGCATTTTTCACCATTCTTTTCACACCCTATCCTGAAAAAGCTCTGGCTATTAAACAGTGTTGCCAACATATAATAAAAAAATCAAGATTATTTAAAATATTTTTCCAAAAGCGCATTTTTCAACATCTTTTCACACCCTATCCTGAAAAAGCTCTGGCTATTAATAGTGTTGCCAACATAAATAAAAAAATCAAGATTATTTAAAATATTTTCCAAAGCGCATTTTTCACCATTCTTTTCACACCCTATCCTGAAAAAGCTCTGGCTATTAAACAGTATTGCCAACATATAATAAAAAAATCAAGATTATTTAAAATATTTTTCCAAAAGCGCATTTTTCAACATTCTTTTCACACCCTATCCTGAAAAAGCTCTGGCTATTGAACAGTGTTGCCAACATAGAATAAAAAATCAAGATTATTTAAAATATTTTTCCAAAAGCGCATTTTTCACCATTCTTTTCACACCCTATCCTGAAAAATCTCAGGCTATAAACAGTTTTGCCAACATACAATAAAAAATCAAGATTATTTAAAAGTTTTTTACGTTTCAGCCACATTTTTCACGATTCTTTTCACACCTTAACCTGAAAATCAATTCAACTTTCTCAATTTTGCACAGTTTGAACCCATTTTTATGTACTTTTTTTGTGCATAAAATCGACCTCGTTTAACGTACGGAATTTACCGATTAAACGGTCTTAATCAACGTCTATTTAATATTCCTTGGAGAACCTTGTCTACAACAAGGCTATCTTTTATCTTTAAACATAGTTTAACTAAATAGACCGTTTTTTTTTACAAAACAATTATTTTTTTCAATCTCAATTAAGCCGCCATTAATTATAATGGCGGTTTTCTTTTAATTACATTGACATTTAACAAGCAATAGATAATATTGTGAAATGTTCTTTTGTCTATAAAGGCGTTTTTTTGTTTTTTATATTCAATTCTGAACAATAAAATAAAAAGTTGACTATGTTCATAATTAGGCCAACGTCCTACGTTTTATTAAGAAAGTGGACAGATTAAAATTTACAGTTTGGTTATTTTATCATAGGCATGTCTTAATTGAATTCCAGGTCAAGGGAAAATTTTTATAACGAATAATACAAAAGATAACATAGAAAACAAAAGGCCGGAGGTATCCAGGCTTCTCTCCTTGCTTTCTTCATCCCTTGAAATGCTCCAAAAATCGATCTAAATAATTTTCTACATTTAAAAAAAATCAATTTAGCCTATATACAGGTATTTCCTTTTGTGTTAATCTTTGAAGTACTTAAAAATGTTGAAAGTATCTTTTAAAATCAAGGATTCCAGAACAAAGATTTTTTTATACTGTGATACCCTCTTGAAACGGTTTTAGGTGTCTCCTTGACCCATTAGGTTCAAAATGACGATCTTCACAGTTAAAAAGCTGTTTAAATATTGTCGAATATTTGATGAAAACCGTTTTTTGACTCCCTCCTCACTCCTCAGCCTAGCCCTAACTTTTGACGGCTTTTTACTCCGAAACCGTTCATTTTAGCAAGATTATGTGCTTAATACTTTGTACAGAAAATTTAATTTAAATTATTTTGTATTTAGTATTTTGCGCTAAACCTCATAGTTTTCGAGATATTTTATAAAAACCGCTTTTTTACACCCTCCTCACTCCTCAGCCAAACCCCAACTTTTGACGGCTTATTACGCCGAAACCTTCATTCCAGCAAGATTATGTGCCTTATACTTTGTATAGAAAATTTATTTAAATTATTTTTGTATTTATTATGTTTTGCGCTAAACCTTATAGTTTTCGAGATATTTAATAAAAACCGCGATTTTTTACTGGTGGGAGTTTTAAACTAAGTAACAATTTAACTGTCGGACATAAGAAGTACCTTTCGACTTTTTTTTCGGGTGTACAATTTAAACGTAGCATTCAATTTGCATATGTAAACAAAGGCGAAAATAACAGGGTTAGATTCGAACAATTTCAACCTTTTGGGCTTCTATGGCGTGCGACAAGAAGAAGGAAAACGGCTTTGAATAAGTAAATGTTAGCATTTAATCCAAAAAAAAAATTCGTGATTTATTTTTATTATTCCTTTATATTTCTCATTATTCCACGCCGTTTATGGAAACACCGGGTTTTGGGAGAGTTTTCTGTTTAAAATTTAATTTTTTTTTGTTTCTTTTTTAGGAGGAAGAGTTCAAAAGAATGCGGATTTACTCTAAATATTTTTTCATGATAAGCATTTATATTGAAAAAAAACCGTCGTGTGCTAATTGCGAGTCCTTTCACTCCGGAGGCAAGGTCTGTATGCTCTAGTTACCCTCGCGAGTCTGCGACTTTCACACTTTTAGGACCAAAAGGTATTTTAAGTCTACGTAATGAATATCGAAACTAAAATCATATTTCGTGTTATAAAACCTTAGTTATCGGTGAGAGAGGGAAAAAAATGTTGAGGGAAGATTCTAATTTTACGCTTTTCATTAAGAATCGGGGCGTAGGAATTAGCATTTTTTTGGACTTTTGATTAAGGCCGTGAAATTCAGTTTACATTTTAATGCCTTAAGCAATTAACAAGGTTTTTATCTCTCCTGTTTCCTTATGTTTACTCAAGTAATGAAACTTTTCCCAAAATCTCGTTAATTGTAAGGTTTTTTAAGTCCAAGGAAGGAACTCATACGGAAAAAAGACCATTGGTCAATTTGAACCTTTTTGCCATCTTCATGACGATTAGAAAAAAAATTATTATTTTACAACTTTCTTAGAATATCGTACATATTTTTTTTACACTTTTTGACTTCAACTTCAAATTTACCCTATGGCTGAGTTTCATTTTTTACACCTAATAAATAAAAATTGTAGGAAATTTAATTCTCTACAAATTTGTACTTACATAATTATTTTTCTAGGATGCACCATTTTCGGAAAATAATTTTTTTTTATAAATTTATCTTGAAAACAGTGCGTCCTAGAGAAAAAATGAATAGAATAAAAATTAAAGAGAATTAAATTTCCAACTGATTTTATTTAGTGCATTTTTTCAATATCTGTAACGGTTTACGATTTACAAGCCTTTAAAATTAACCTTCTTAATGGTTATGCTTCAATAACCTTCTTACACGGAGAAGGTCAACTTTTGATGGACTTTAACGCCTAAAATGTTCAAAATTTTGAAAAAATGAACTACTAGGTGTACAAAATGAAACTCGGCGAAAATCTACAAAATTCAAATTTAATATACACCTAATAAAACTATATGCCAAAAATACCTTACCGAAAAAAAGAAAAAAAAATTAAATTGCGATAAAATCATTGAAAAAATACGATGTTTTCTATTATTTTTTGAAAAAATCATTTTCAGGAAAATCGTAAATCATGCGCTAAACCATATTCATAGTCGATATAAATGTTATGCCTTAATTAGTAGAAAAGCCTGAAAATGGTGAAAATGCCATCTTTGAAAAGGTAAATTTCGCTACAAAAACGTTCAAAAAGCTTTAAATCAATCTTAGCCCTATATTTTAAGATTGAGGAAGTTAAGGACCCCGTATTTCATACAGCTTTTCCTTGAAAATAATTAAAAAATTCCAAAAATAATGGTTTTACAGAATTTCCTGAGGTCAGAGTACTTCTTTAAAAAATTGCGAAATTTCACACTTGTCTTTGTTTTATCATATTTTTTATGTCATGCTTTTAAGAAACAGGGAATTCCTCCTTTCGGTTTTTCCATTAACTTCTTACACTCTATTATTAAAAATAAAAAAACAAATTAACGGTTTCTTTATAAGGGCAGCTGGAATATCTGTGAGGTTCGTAGAAAACAAGTTGTCCTTTGATGGAATCTGTAACTAGGCTAACGCTCCGCATAAAATTTACACCCGCCTTTCTTCAAACGTTTTTCATCAACCGAAATTAGAAAAAAAACAATTTCATAATTGATATTCCAAATCGTGATGTCGGATTAACGTCATTTAAAAACTTGAAAAATTTCATAATGCGGCCTTTGTGAAGTCACGACAATTTTTTGTTTTGTTCTGAGGGTAAAAATTTATGTAGGTTTTATTTTTTATGGGGTAAGATTGATGAAAAAACGGTACGTGTCGACGCGTGCGAGGCTCGTTAAAGCGGGCCGGTATTCCATTTAATTGTCACTCATTTCTTTATCCGTAAGTGGTCTCATAAACTAGTTTTCTAAGTCTAGGACATTACTGGTCAGCGAATTAACACCGAATACAAAAAAAAAGTCTTTCAGGTAACTCTGGATTTCCCTACTAGAAAAAAGAGATGGAAAATTGCATTTAAAAGTACTCCCTCAAAGACTTCTTTCTTCCCTAATCGGAACAAAAAATTTCAATATCGAGGCACAAAAAATGAAAGTTTTCCCCAGTCATGACACAAAGAACAGGGGAGAACACCCCGAATTTCTCCCTACTATTAGGTGTACCAAATGAAACTCAGCCACAGGGTAAATTTGAATTTTGTAGATTATAGCCGAGTTTCATTTTGTACACCTAGTAGTAGTTCATTTTTTCAAAATTTTGAACATTTTAGGCGTTAAAGTCCATCGAAAGTTGACCTCTCCGTGTAAGAAGGTTATTGAAGTATAACCATTAAGAAGGTTAATTTTTAAAGGCTTGTAAATCGTAAACCGTTACAGATATTGAAAAAATCCACTAAATAAAATCTGTTGGAAATTCAATTTTCTTTAATTTTTATTCTATTCATTTTTCTCTAGGACGCACTGTTTTCAAGATAAATTTATTTTAAAAAAATTATTTTCCGAAAATGGTGCATCCTAGAAAAAATAATTAAGTACAAATTTATAGAGAATTAAATTTCCTACAATTTTTATTTATTAGGTGTACAAAATGAAACTCAGCCACAGGGTAAATTTGAATTTTGTACATTTTAGCCGAGTTTCATTTTGTACAACTAATACATACATTTTTTGAGAAATTTAAATTTTTTAAATAAATTTTATTAAATATAAGGAGTGGTTGTAGACAAAACTTAAAACAGACTTAAGGTAAATTCGAAAAAAAAGCTCTCTAGATTTTTAAGTTAAATGCAAAGATTTGGTGGAATTCGGATGAATGTTTCGAAAAATTGCGATGGACGGATGGCCGGCACCACTGACAACCTTTCGATCGGTAAATCGATTTCTCGCTCTATCACCCGACAGACCCCCATTGTATACAAGTTTTTGTGATTTTTCTAGGATTGAACCTTTTTATTGTTCATAAGACATTAGTACATTACTTTCTTCAATTTTTTCTTATGATTTTGGAGAAAGTAAGAAATTCTTTTGTTTCAAAAAACTTTTTGCCGGAAACAAGTACGTTTTGTTTTTGGATTAAAAATTCAGTTATAGAAAGTTCAGATGTCGGAAACTTGAGTTAATTGACCGAAGGTGGCCAATCAAGGGTTTAAATTAGTTCCTGCGTTTGGAAACCCTCGGTAAAAAATTTAACTTGTGACAGACCTTGATGGTGCGTTGATTTTATTCTAAGTCTATTCATCCATTTCAGAATAAAATTTAAAACTTTTTTTATACTTGCGGTGATTCCTTTATGCAATAGTGAGCAAGGTCTACGGTCATTTCTTGCCTAACGAGTATAATCGGCGCAAAAACCCTCTCGAGTTGCTTCAGTTTTCACAAATGAGTCGGACATGAGCCATAAAAAAAGAACAAAAAAATTTTCTGTGATCTTTCGTTGCTCAAACGCAAGAAGAAATTCGAGCCAGGGTCAATTTACCTTAAATCTTACGCAACGTTTTAAAAATTTCGTCTTGGAAAAAAAAGTCTTAAATTACATACATTCGATGGAATTTAAACGGTCGATTTGTCGCGTCCTTCCTGGGAATATGTGCGGGAAAGTTGGCTTTCTTCCCTCCCTTCAATAATAGACATTACGTGCGACAATAAGCGGAAAAAAAATTCGGCTAGCTGCTTTCCATATAAATAATTTATCGCTATTTTTTTATTAATTTAAAAAATGGGTTCTCATTTAAAATAACGAAGTTGGTGTCGCTCTGGGATACCCTGTACACCAAAATCAAAAATTCAAAATTCTTCTTTTTGGTTTATTTCTCATGTATCTCCCAGAAAAAAACTTATGGAGTGTAAAAGCCATCGTAAAAATGTCCCCCTTTTGTTTCCTAATTTTAAATTTACATTTTAGGTCCAGATTATATAAAGACGTTTCACAAGGGAGGCCATTTTTTGTGTAATTTCAATAATAACATGTGATTTTGGACGATTGATATAGAATCACAAATTATACAATTTTTAATTAAATAGAGTTGAGAAAAACTCTGTATTCAGAGTACGAGAAAAATGTCTAAACGGGTTAAAATATTAGATTTAAAAGAGATGTGGCAAATTGAAAAATTCCACGGAGGTCCTTCTGAGGGATTTTATAACGTCGGCGGCGGAAGAAAAAAAATCCGCGGGTGTAACCCGCGATGCAATTTATGCCCCAGGATGAAAGGTTCATTACGCGGATTATAAGTTACGCAAAGTTTTTTTTTTTTCTAATTCACGAGACGAGAATTGACAAGCTAATCTTTTCTGTCAGATAAGCCCACCTGATAAATTACTTCGTCGGCTTCTTGTCTTTTGACCTCGTCCCGATCAATTAACCAATTTTCGTTCCCGATTTCCAAGAAGGGACAATATTTTAATATTCCATTTTGGCCTTCGACATTTTTTTGACAAATTGACCGATCGAGGAAATCTGACGATTACTATTTTTTTTAAATGGCGATTTCACCTCGAAAATGTCCGACGTTTCCGAAAAACTCATGTTGAAGTTTTAATTTATTAATCGTGAGTGGAGGTGAAATAGGAGCCGATAACGTTTGTAGAGAAAGCTTTTTCGGGTTGAAATTATATCAGAGATTTTTCAAGTTTAGGAATCCGGAAATGGGATCTCTCTGCACTGAAAATCGGAAAATCTCCGATTTATAGAATAACGGAAAATGTTGTATAAAGCCAAAACTATGTTCGAAACCTATGGGAGAACACCGTTCAACATAATGCATTTCACTCTAAAGCAGTTGAACATGAAAAATCGGAAGTTCACCAAAATGCGTTTCGGCATAATTAAACATAAAGCTCTCAAAAGTTCAAAATTTTGAGTATAAAGCATTTCAACATAAAACGTTTCGCCATAAACGAATTTTTCAATAAATGCAATTCGACATAAAAAAAGTGCAAGTCACCATTCTCACCATAGAAGCCTCTCTTTAAACTTGCTGTTTCGCCATAAAACTGTTCCTGTCGTTTGGGCATAATACATCTCACCATAAACTAAGCACAGCGAAAGAGCCTACTTTTTAAAACGCGATTATGGCGAAACGACAAAAGCATCAAAACTTGACAGTCATAATGCAATTCAACATAAAGCATCTCACCATAAATTAGGAAAAGCAAAAGAGAAGGCAGCCAATGGGATCATCTTGTTTTATGACCCAAGGGGGTTAATTTTTTCCTCTCACTAGGATTTGCGAATTTTATGGTGTTAATGCCCAAACGACAGAAACAGTTTTTCGGCGAAACGACAAGTTCTTTAACAAGAAAGTTTCCTTTACGTTCAACTGCGTTATGTCGAAACGACAAGAGTTTAAATCTTCTTTATGGTGAGATGTTTATGTTCAAATGCATTATGGTGAACGTTTTCAACAACTTTCTTTATGTTGAGTCGCAGATTTTTTAACTCGCGATTTGCTATTTTATGGCGAACAACATTATGTCGACACGTACATGTATACACTCGAAACCTATGATTTGTTTATTCTCAGCTTTGGAAAAAGAAAAGTTTTTATTTAAAACAATGGCGTAAATCAGGCCATCGTAGTCTGATTTTTTTGTTCTTTCGATTAAAAAATAAAAGTTTTTTTGAAATCTCTAACGAGGGAAAAATCCCATCCGTGAGAGGGCACACGGTATACCCAAAATCCAATTATGCAAAAGAACGCGCAAAATTTTCAAATGGGTTTTTATCAATATCCAATAATGAGGTGGTTACGTAAAAACATTTGTGGCAACCACGAGGCGACCAAATTACCCGAGGAGGTAGATTGCACAAATAAGAACGCGAGGTAAAACTGGTTTCGTTACTTGAGAAAACGAAAAAAAAAACCTCGAGACATGAAAACTGAAAATGGATCGAGAAAAATCCCAAGCGAAGGAAACATATCAATAATTCATCTATTTAAAAAATGACAAATCCTTTCACATCATTAACCATCAATGAAAAAAAAAATCGATTTTCGAAACAAGAGTGAAAAGGGCGTTTAAAGTGGATGTAACAAAGCCCATTACGGTGTAGTTACCAACAATTTTAAATAGCCTTACGATTAAACCTTCATATGCCCCCTTTTGACTTACATAATTTTTGGGACAACCTGGTCAGAGAATGTGAAAACAACTTTCGCCTCCAAGACCGTTCTAATTTTTTTGACAACCAGTTTCTTTATTTTAACATGTTTCGATTTTTCCATATAATCGGAATCTTGTCAGGGAAAAGCTAAAAATGAGAAGAAAACAATTTTCTTTCGAAATTGGAGGTTGCCTTTTTTTTAAGTAATAATTTGCTAAACGCAATATCCATCCGTGATATTTATTTTATGCATGCGAAAACTATGAAGCCTTGACATTAACAAAGTACAATAGACAAACACTACTTGATCTACAATCACATGCAAATATAGAATGCAACATAAAAAAAATTACAATCTTCGCCTTTTAATCCAAGGTCTAGGTCTCAGATTAATTTTGTTTATTTCAAAAAAATTTCGTTTCCTTCTATGAAATTATTATTTTATCTTTTCATTATCGTTAGTCACACCTTTCGTTTGGCGAATACCGAAAATTGCATTAGGGAACTTTTTTTTTTGTAATTATCTGATATTGAAGGTTTCAACACCTTGTTTATTAAGACTTTTGTTATTTTTCGGCTCAAAACGTGATGTTAGAACAATAAAATCAAACGATCATTCTAAAAAATCTATGAAGGAAGCAGGTAGGAAAAAAAGTACTTCTATTGCTTTTGTAATTCTAATGATTTTGGACCTGATTCCACAAAAAGTAGTTATTTCAATAAGAACGTGGTGGTTAAAACAACAATCTGTCTGTCTAAAGTTTTGTCAAATAACTTCCTTAAAGAAGTTATTGTGATATCCTCCACGTGGGGTTTTTGGGGAAGGGTCTTCCAGACCCCGGAGGGTTAATTCAAATGTGGATCTATACCGATCTCAACTTTGTCTGTGGTTCCGGCCGGCCGGCCGTCCGTAGCATTTTTTTCCGGAAGACTTTACGGCCACAGTTTCCAACCGATTTTCACCAAATTTTCACAATCAAATCTTCTTTCCTTAGTCGGTGAACATTTAAAGAATTAAACGAGGGCGATTTTTGAATTTCGGAGATATGCCTGTTTGAAATTTTAAAAAATTCGCTGCGGTCGAACCGTTGCATTGGTCCGATTTTCACCAAATTTTCACCAACTACTCCTTATATGTTTTAAGAATTTTTGGTGTAAAAAAATTATCATTTTTCTACATTAATTATGATTTTAGAAGGGAGAAATTTCATACTTCCACCCGTTACGAGAGGGACCTCTCTTGGGCAAAAATCCCATTATTTCTACCTCAAAAAGAAAACTTAGAAAATTTTTCGAAAAAGAAAACTTTTAACATTTTTCGAAAAAAAAATGAAAATTTTTCGAACTTCTCCTTAGGGAAGTTTTCGTTGGAAGCTCTTCTAACTAGTACTTTTCTCAAAAAATTATTGCAGGAAAAAATCTGGGGTAGGTATCTTCGCTCGTTCAGTGTGGCCTGGCTGGGCGAAGACTTTCATTTTTTCCACCTTGATACTGACAATTTTTTCGATATTAGAGATGAAAAACTATTACGTTTCCCTACTTTGAGGAAGTTCCCGTCGGGGCTAGCTCCAGACTCCTGAAGATTCGCTAAAATGGAAGAATCATCTTTTAAAAGTTAGGAACTAACACAGAAAGCTCTTTTTTATAAATATACGTAAAAAGAAATTCGATTTTCAGATAATAAACAATATAAGCTTTCTTCCGCAAGTTTGAAATAGGTTTGAAACTCCTGGAGCATGCGCAGAAGGATTTCGACGTCATATTTGAATCGTTTTTCTGTCAATTCTCAAGTCAGCTGACGTCAAATTTGACGTCCAAATCCTTCTGCGCGTGATCCAGGAATTTCAAACCAGCTATAATATTTTAAGTAGTCATTTATCTAACACGTTTTATATTTTTTACGTTTTTACGTACCGCCTGAAGTAAATTAGGATGCCAAATTGGAGTTTATCAACTGTCCAATAAAAGAAGGAAGAAGTTAAAAGAAATGAAGAAAGAAGAAAGAAGAAAATAAAAAAATAAAATAAAATAAAATGAAAGTAAAGAAAAAAAGGGGAAAAAAAGAAAGAAAGAAAAAAAATTTATGTTTTTTTTTAAGAAAAAGGAATTAATTTTTTATGTTACTTCACTTTACCCAATTTTTATAGGAACTGTAAGAAAAAGATCAGTAAAAGACTTATTTATTTATTCATTTATAAACTGTCCAATCAGGACAAAGAATGCTTCTTAATTAAATTAAACTTTTTATTTGAGTATTTGTACTAATCGATGAAGAAGGAAAAAAAAGAAGAAAGTCCTCCCTTTCTAAATACCTGCCGAGTCCGGATCCTGCCTCGAAAATGATTCTTAATTATACTTAACTGGATCAATTATTTTAGAGAGATAAAAAAAATGTAAAATATGATAATTTTCGTATTATGGCCTGAGGGATTGAAAAAAAAAAGAACATTTAGCGATTGCCATCTTTAGCTTTTCCAAGGGCGGGCGTAAAAGGGTGAATATTTTAATAACCCGGAAATATTTAAAACGGCACCACTTTCACAACTGGCCATTGTTGCCTTTTTTTCTTAAAACCCGAGGCACAGCAAAAACAATGCTTCTACAACAATCGTGTGCCCAAAGGTATAAAATTGCGTTTTTATATTTGAAAATTATGAAATGTGCTTTCCATTAGAAATTGTCACTTTTTACCAAGTCCTTTGTTGGGGTCTTTGCTACTTTTGAGGGTTGACAATGTGATTACGGAAAGGCGGCTACAATAAGAAACACGTACAAATTTCGTGAGGGAAGACTTTGATTATTGAGTTATAAAATGTCCTTTTTATTGCGATAAATAGTAAAAAAGCGACATAATGTCTTCAATAGATCGGATTATTCATGCCAACGCGATTTGCGTTTAAAAATCGTTTTGGCCATGGAAGAGCGTGTCATTTCCCGGAAATAAACATTCAAACAATTTTTTTCCCCAAACGTTTCCAATCGTAAAGAATCCGTTACTTTTCACTTTTTCTTCATATGAAATTTTTTTCTAAAAGGATAATGAGGCGATAATAAGAGGCTTGATTGTATCGTTGGGAGGGGTCATACTTACAAAAAAATGCTCTCACGTATGGGAAGTTTACCACAACCGCGATATGAAAGTTTCTTTTAAAAAAAATCCGGATAATTATTTTTTTGTTCCTTTCACGCTGCTGTGTGTTTAAAGCCTAAAAAAGGGCATTCTGATGATTGAAAAGGGTCGTCTCAGTGAACGATTTTATGCCGAAAGTTTTCGGGAAAAGTTACGTCACCTCAAAAAATTTCATGATCCCTAAATATATTAGGTGTACAAATTACACTCAGCCACAGGGTAAATTTGAATTTTGTAGATTTTAGCCGAGTTTCATTTTGTACACCTAATACTAACACAGATAGCTCTTTTTTATAAGTAGGTACATATACGTAAAAAGAAATTCGAAAATCAGATAAACAACATAAGCTTTGGTCTAACCGCAGTTTGAAGTTGGTTTGAAACTACGGGAGCATGCGCAGAAGGATTTGGACGTCAACTTTGACTTGAGATTTGACGGACAAACGATTTGGACGTCTAAATCCTTCTACGCATGCTCCAGGAGTTTCAAACCTGTTTCAAACTGCGGTTGGAACAAATCTATAGTATTTTAAGTCTTCACTTATCAATTTAACACGTTTTTATATTTTTTTACGTTTTTATGTACCGCCTGAAGTGAGTTAGGATGCCAAATTACTACAATAATCAGTTTTCCTCAAGGGGGTCTGCAAGGCCCTTTTCCCGAGACACTGTGGAGGGTTCCAAGATGACTTTTATTTGAGTTAAACATATTATCTCATTTTTATTAGCGCTTAGGTTTTTATGTCGCACTCTAAGAGATGCGATAAAATAAAAATAAATTATATAAAAATTTAGATTTTATCATTAGCATCCTGGTCACGCTCAATCCGTTTCCGACGGTTTCCATCTTATTTTCTTGTTAATTTTCCATCCCGAGTCGCCACTTGTCCGTTATTAAATCACGTACGTTCTTCTTCCTGAAAGGCGGGTTACATCAGTGAATATTCGCCCATTTTAAATCCTCTCACTTTATAATTGCTTTTTGAGCAGAAAACATATGGATTATCGTTTTTTTTTTTCACTTGGGGATAAGCCTAATGTGGAAGTGAAAAAAAAAATGCGGAAATTTTGTTATTTCGTGAGGGTATAATTTGGAAGGATGGTCGTCCACCTTGAGAGATTTCAAGTTCATTGTCCGTCTGAAATTCTGTAGTCTGCCCTCTTCTTTAGCCCAGTTTTTAAATGTCAACTTTGTTTACAGCCGCTCCTCTTCAGGAAGAAGCCTTGCCCTTATTATTGAACTTGACCGACGAAAAGAACCCGTTTAAATATTCTAAAAGAACGATCTTCAACTACCGAAAAATTTTTCGACTCTCACAGAAATTGATGAAAATTTAAGAAAATTGCAGACGCTCCAATCAGTTGAGCTCATAAGCAAGTATCCTGAGAATGAAAAATGGTAAAATGGGAATTTTTTTTTCTTTTTAAGTATGAGGAAAACACATGATCCTACTTTAATCTAGAGCGTTTAGGGAAATCTTCCTCCAGGTAATTACTAAAAAATAAACGAGCACGCTTCTATACGAGAAAATGGAAAGTCAAAACTGACCGATTCCGGCCGTGAGTATGTTTCCCATATGAGAATTAACTTCTGAATTGCGTGCGCAATTTTTTTTTTCTCCCGGAATGTGAAAGGGACACCCGAAATAATCCACTTTCAAAAACTTATATTTTATTGTCTCTTTAGCGAAAAAGATGTATGCTAAAAAATTTTATGCAGCAAAAGATATTACATAGGTGTACAAAATGAAACTCGGCTAAAATCTACAAAATTCAAATTTACCCTGTGGCTGAGTTTCATTTTGTACACCTAATAAATAAAAATTGTAGGAAATTTAATTCTCTATAAAGCACTTAATTTTTTTTTTCTAGGATGCACCATTTTCGGAAAAAAATTTTTTTAAATAAATTTATCTTGAAAACAGAGCGTCCTAGAGAAAAAATGAATAGAATAAAAATTAAAGAGAATTGAATTTCCAACTGATTTTATTTAGTGCATTTTTTCAATATCTGTAACGGTTTACGATTTACAAGCCTTTAAAAATTAACCTTCTTAATGGTTATACTTCAATAACCTTCTTACACGGAGAAGGTCAACTTTTGATGGACTTTAACGCTAAAATGTTCAAAATTTTGAAAAAATGAACTACTAGGTGTACAAAATGAAACTCAGCTAAAATCTACAAAATTCAAATTTACCCTGTGGCTGAGTTTCATTTTGTACACCTAATAGTTTTTCTCGAAAACCGTTAAGTTTTTTGATCTGAAATTTACGTCAACTCTTATTCAAATAGAGAGGCATCTTCTGGAATTTTTTCGGCCAAATCGGAGTAAGGGCCAAAAT
Source organism: Orius insidiosus (assembly GCA_014119065.1). Taxonomy (NCBI): domain Eukaryota; kingdom Metazoa; phylum Arthropoda; class Insecta; order Hemiptera; family Anthocoridae; genus Orius; species Orius insidiosus. The sequence goes on from JACGAQ010000499.1 coordinate 15,980, forward strand.
GCTAAAGTCTTTTATATCTGTTTTTAGAGACTCGGATTTCACAAAAAGACTGAGCGAGAAGTGGACATTTATTACTGGATATTTTTTCCCAATGTTTCGACGCTTTGAGTCATGTGAACCCACATAAGGCACCGGACAATCAAGATAAGAAAATAAAGCTGGAAAATTGTATAACTTGTGGGAAAAAAACCGGTTTTTATTTTGTCCACCCACCTGCGGGTTTAAAACCATTTGTCGTGAAAGTGGCCCGACCCGTCTCTACGATCTGGGTCAAAAAAAAAGCCGAACTTCGATTTAATTGAGGAAAACCCAAGCATTTTTTTAAGTTTTATTACCAATTAAACACAATTCGATTTCTGATTTACTTTTTTAAATGGTAAGAAAGTTCTGTTTTCTTTCATTTTTTCGTAGGTGTGGACAAATGGCCAATTAAAAGTTAGTAAAGAGTTTTTATTGTGCGTGACGGGAATTTTGATTTTAATACTTTTTTAAAAAAATTTCTAAAGCAGAAAAAGTTAAATATAAATAGTTAGAAAAAGGCAGGCTTTTGGAGACCATAAAAAGTGAATTTTCGGGTGAAATGTCGTTTAATCGACGATGTACGAAAATTCTGGTGCCTTCGCAATAATTTTGTCCGGCGCTTATGGAGACGACGATTCCAGCAAGTCGATTTCCGCAGATCAAAGGGCTTCCGAATGCCGAACTGCAGTTACCCCAAATTCCTGATACCGAAGTACAAAAATAATTTAAATCATCTAAATTAAGTGTGCAGTAAGACTTATCTTTTTGACAAAGAATTTTTTGGCATTTTGTGTTGTCTATTTTTTCAACTTTCAATAACTGAAGGGTGGATAGCAGTTTGTCTTTTGATATGGAGGATTTTAAAGGTAGATCGTATGATGTAGGTATTAAATTCCATCCGAAAATCGCACATGGTGAAGAACCGTGGCCTATTTTGGGACATTCGACATCTTTCGGGGTTTTTAGAAAGACGAAAGCGATATCTTCGACGATGACTTTGTCCGAATATCTCGCTCCTGAAAGAAGTTTTACGTCGGAGACTTCGATCTTCGTGTAAATCGAGTCGCTAACGTAAATTTCGTCTGGGAGAGGACGTAGCCCGTTTTTTATTCTGACCACACAATAGGCGGACGTCAAAGCCACCTTACTTTTCACGAGCGCTCCTCCGCAAATATAAGGAAGAAATAAAAATCCAATTCCGACCACAAATGGGAATTCATTCTTCTTCGTGTATCTTCCAGGGGTGTTGATAACCCAGTCGAAATTCTCAATTTCCTGGGCGCCTCTCGTCGAAACCAAAAGCACAGAAAATTATTATTTCCGGAAAAATCATCATATGAAAATAAAATGGCGGCGCCTTTTTTAGTGATTCAACCAAGAAATATGTGGCCAGGTCGTCAGCCTTAAAGACAACGTGAAAGGTAATTTCGAGAGACCTTGTTGACCAACGCGACCTTGTCGATTTAAAACTGTAGATAGAAATCGATTGTCCGTTTTTTACAAGCGGGGGCGCCCTCCTATATTAGACAATTATCAGATAAAAGCTGGACGTTTTTAAATACAAACAGTGCCTTCGCCTTTCTTTAAAATTCAATGAACTCGACCTTACTCTTTGTAATTCAGTGGATTTTCTGCACTGGTTCTTTCTTAAATCGTTATCTACCCGATTTCATTTTCGATTAACAAGTGAAGCAAGCATTGTATGTAAAAGTAGGCTTTAATTAGCATCAAATCCATAATGAAATAAAGTACTAGTTTGAAGAGCTTGCAACGAAAACTTCCTTAAAGAGAAGTATCTATATAGGAGGGGGAAGTATAACGGAGGGGAAGTAAAACGTAGGGGGAAGTATAACGGAGTGGGAACTGGGAAGTACGTGTATATGGGAGGGGAAGTATATGCAAGGGGGAAGTATATGGGAGGGGGAAGTATATGGTAGGGGGAAGATTAAGTGAGGGGTAGTATAACAGAGGGTGAAGTATAACGGAGAGGGAAGTATAAGGGAACGAAAGTATAACGGAAGGGGATGTATAAGGGAGGGAAAGTATAAAGGAGAATTTTCCAAGTTTGTTTTTTCGAAAAATTTACTAAGTTTATTTTTGAAAAAATTGTGCGAGTTTTGTTTTTTCCCAAAAATTTTCCGGGTTATTTTTTTTCGAAATTTTATTTTTTAATTTTTTTTTCGAAAAATTTTCCGGGTTTTTCTTTTTTTTAATTTTTTAAGTTCTTTTTTTCGAAAATTTTTTTAAGTGCCAAGGTAGAAATAATGGGCTCCTTGGCCTACGGATGTGCCTCTCGTAATGGGTAGAAGTATAAAATTTCTCCCTACTAAAAAAATGATAATTAAAAAGTGGCAATTTTTTACACCAAAAATTCTTAAAAAATATAAGGAATAATTGGTGAAAATTTGGTGAAAATCGGATAAACGGTTCGGCCGCAGCGAATTTTTTTAAAATTTCAAACAGACATATCTCCGCCATTTTTTCGAAATTCAAAAATCCCCCTCGTTACATTCTTCTTCACCGGCTAAAGAAATTTGAGTGAAAATTTGGTGAAAATCGTAGTTCTCTTTCGATCAATAAACGGACTTGACGGATAGCCAACAAATAAATAGAAAATTTTACCCATCATCTATGGCCCCAGGAAGACTCCCAGTAGTTCAATTAGCCGCTGAAGGGAGTTGTCCAACTCTTTGTGCCCATCAATTAGAGCTTCTTAAGAAAAAAACTTATTTACAAACGTTGGAGTTCTCGAGTTAAAAGTAGGGTATAGAAAATAATGACCGACCAGTTCGGAATACTGAGGATTAAGATCTAATTTTATTTAATAGGTTAGTCTATTGGTTTATTTTATAAAAAACGAGACTGTCCCCTTAAATGGTCGAATCCAATTTGTTTCACAAGGGGCGAGCCCCTTTAGCCGCGCATGCCGACCAGCCGCACTCGGCTTTATGTAATTATTGTTTCCGATCCGGCCCCCTATTGAATACAGACGACTTATATGAAGACATTAATCCCTTATATAAAAACAAAAAAAAAGGAGATTCCAAGTTTTGACGAAAAATAACAGGTTGGTCAACATTCGTCCGTTACGTCTCCAGGTTGCGACAAGTGGCCGAATTTTAAATCCAGGCGTAATTATCTGACTAATGAAATGTTTCTTATACAGAATAATTTAGCGTGCTTTCAGAAATGCAGAGCAAGGGAGGAAAGATTGTAGCCTGGCAAACAAAAACTAGGTGAATGCGGGCGATCAGAGCAGCGAGGACATCATTAATTTGAAGTTTTCATATTTCGTATTTACAATATTACAGAAAATCGTTCGTTTTTCTATATTGTATAAAAAAATTTTTATTAATTAATAATTTCGTATTTTAATGATTTTTAATTGTTTAAAAAACCTCCCTTTTTTTTACAATTTTTTGAGGAATTTTTTTACGACATTTTGAGAAAATTGTTATTTTTTCTGTATTTTTTTTGTGGAAAGCAAAAGTTTTATTTACTATATTCCAGAAAATCGTACGTTTTTCGTATTGTATAAAAAAATTTGTTAATTAAAAAATTCTTATTTTAATGTTTTTCAATTTTTGAAAAAAAAAAATCATTCCTTTTTTACAATTTTTTTAAAGGAATTTGAGGAATTTTTTTTACGACATTTTGAGAAAATTGATATTTTTTCACTATTTTTTTGGAGAACATAAGTTTTTTATGGCATTTTGAGAAAATTGTAATTTTAGCAAAAGTAATAGTCTGGAGCTGGCCCGATGCGATGGGTTAAAGAGAAGGAACAATATAGGATGGGGAAGTAAGAATTAGGAGGAAGTATAAAGGAGGGGGAAGTACAAAGGAGGGGAAGAATAATTTCAATTATGTAGACAAAATGTTCCTTTTTTTCTAATTTGCAGTTTTTTTCCGAATAATTTTCAGTCATTTTTTTTTTCAAAATTTTCACTTTTTTTCAAAATTTGAAGTTTAACTTCCTTAAAGAAGTTATTGTGAAACCCTCCACGTCGGGTTTTTGGGGAGGGGTCTTCCGGGGTCCGGAGGGTCAAATCGAATATTGATCTTTACCGATCTCAACTTTTTCTGTGGTTCCGAAAATTTCTTTAGCCGGTGAAGAAGAATGTAACGAGGGCGGTTTTGAATTTCGAAAAAATGGCGGAGATATGTTTGTTTGAAATTTTAAAAAATTCGCTGCGGCCGAACCATCGGTCCGATTTTCACCAAATTTTCACCAATTACGCCTTATATTATTTAAGAATTTTTGGTGTAAAAAAATTGCCACTTTTTAATTATTAATTTTTTTTTAGTAGGGAGAAACGAGAGGCACATCCCTAGGCCAAAGAGCCCATTATTTCTACCTTGACACTTAGAAAATGTTCGAAAAAAAGGAACTTAAAAATTTTTCAAACAAAAAAAAAAGAAAAAGAAAGAAAAAGGAAAACCCGCAAAAATTTTCGAAAAAAAAAAACTCGGAAAATTTTTGGGAAAAAATAAAACTCGGAAAATTTTTCCAAAATAAACTTAGAAAATTATTCTAAAAATCAAACATGGAAAATCCCTCTTTACTTTCCCTCCCTTATACATCCCCTTCCGTTATACTTTCGTTCCCTTATACTTCCCCCCGTTATACGTCCCCTCCCATATACTTCCCCCAACGTTTTACATCCCCTCCGTTATACTTCCCCCTCCTATATAGATACTTCTCTTTAAGAAGTTTTCGTTGGAAGCTCTTCATTTTTGTAGTTTTAAGGTACCTAGAATAATAAGCTCTCTGTCCAAGAAGTTGAGATCGGTAAAGACCCATATTCGATTTAACCCTCCGGGGTGTGGAGGACCCTTCCCCAAAAACCCGACGTGGAGGGTATCACAATAACTTCTTTATGAAGTTAAAAACCGTAAGTAAAATCGGAAATTTTCTCAAAAATCGTAAACAAATATATTTTCTCTGAAAATTGTGAAGAAATATGCATATGGTTCTATATTGGACACATGTGGAAATAAATATCTAATACTAAGTAAAACAAGTTTTTTCCCCACTCTTAAAAAGGTGATTGTCCGATATAATGTACCTGTTTTACATAGTTGGGGATAAACAAGTTTTTTTAGAAGGGTGGAACAACTTTTCAAGGCATTTTTAGTGCATTACGTACCTACTAAATAACAAGCAATTGGCAAATCAAAAAGCTTGACCGTAAAAAACACCCCAACAACTCAAAATAGACGTAAAACATTTCAAGAAGTCCACTTTTTTCTCGTATTTTCGGGAGGGCGAAACTTTGCCCTTTTCTAAACGTTCGAACTAACAATAAATAACGAATGTTTCGAAAAATCCGCGTGTCTAATTTGCAAAACTGTAAAGTTCCCGGGCCAACCTTGTAATTACTTCACGGAGTTTTAGGGCATAAATTAACACCCGAAGGCCTTTTTTGGCCTTCTAAAATTTAAGAGTACAAAAAAAACTTAATAATGAAAGAACTACGTTTTTTTTAGTAATGTAGGCAGTTGTACCTTGAAGTTCGCAAAAGCGGATGTTAAACAAGGTTGAACAATTCCTTCGCCATGAGTGACCCTTGCCACGCCTTGTCGTCACGGAGATTTTAATTGCCTTTAATCGTGATTTCAAATATTTTATTGTCTTTTCATTTACTTCTCTTATAAAGACCACATTATCGACAATTATGTGTCTAATTTAATAAATTGAAGTATAAAATGAAGGTAAACACCTGTTTTTTTATTAAAAGGCATTCCCTTTCTGTAAAATTTAATGCGGTAGTTTAAAATAGTATGTAGACGATAAGGGGGGGTTAGTCGAGGTGAACTCTTTTCACGGTGCCACGCCTATAAAAAAAGCTATATTGCAATAACTTTTACCTCTTATTTTCAAGGAGAGATGCAAAAGTTTGAATTATAAAAATTTTTCAAGGTAGACGAAAATTATTTCGTTTTTTTCGACCTTTTGAACTTTTAGCACAAAAATTGCTGAAATTTGCGTTATTCTAAATCATTTCTAATTTCCGGCAGTATTAAAATATTTTTAAAAGTTTTTTCCGAGCAATAAAACTAGTTATTCCAGAAGATGCACGCAATAATCGTGTAGAAAGCGGTATAATAAAAAGATCGAATTTATTCATAAGGAAGCAGAGGGCGAATTTGATTACGTCTCATTAAAAAAAACAATGGCGCCATCAAAGATTCATTGAGCGGAGGGTGTGAAAATGGAGGAAGAATTAGCGAGAAAGTCATAAGACGCCGCAACTTGAATCAAACATGAGTGTTTTAAAACAATTAAAATATTTCTTGAGACTTTCAAGTAAGGAGATTTCTCATGAAAATTCCATTTTTTTTTTATTTTGATAGATGAATAAACGCGGTCATTGTTATAATATCAAAATAGACGCAACATCCATTGCGAAGTTTCGGGGCGAAGTTCTTCTTCTCTTGTTCAAAATTCTCAGGGAAGTTCGACCTAATTGTGCAACTTTAATAGAAAAAAAAAGCTTAAACGTTATGATTTGAGAAAAAAAAAGTTATTTTTATAATTAACCTGACAAAACTTTTCAAAACTCGAAGAGCTTAAAGAACAATGAGGGTTTTTTTAGAGTTTTTTAAAACAGTTTTCTAAGAGTTTTTTAAAACAGATTCACTGGATTTTTAGGTAAAATGTTTGTGGTTGGAAAACAAATTTAACAATGAAGTCACCGGACATAAATGAAGACTTGCTTTCCTTAGTCGGTGAAGAAGAAATTAACGAGGGCGATTTTTGAATTTCGAAAAAATGTTGTTTAAAATTTTAAAAAATTTGTGAGGGTTGTCCATCGGTTGGTCCAATTTTCACCTAATTTTCACCAAATAGTCCTTGTATTTTTTACGAATTTTTGGTGTAAACAAAATTTTTTTTAGTAGAGAGAAATTTTATACTTCCACCCCTTGCGAGAGGGAGATCCCTGGGGAAAAAGTCCGTTATTTCTACCTTGATACTTGAAAACTAAATTATTTTTGAAATTATAATTTTTGAAACAAAAAAAAACTTAGAAAGGTAACTTTTTTAAAAACTGCAAATTTTCCGAAAAAAAAATTGAACAAATAATTCGAAAAATTTTCCGAAAAAAACTTAAGAAATTTATTGAAAACAAAATTGGAAAAATAACGTTGATCATTTTTCGAGAAAAAAATTACAAATTTTTGGGGGAAAAAATCTATAACTTGAAATTATTGTTCCCCTCCATTGTACTTCCCCTTCCTTGAATCCCCCTCCATTATACTTCCCCTCCTTGATACTTCCCCCTCCTTGAATCCCCCTCCATTATACTTCCCCTCCTTGATACTTCCCCTCCTTTCTTCTTCCTTTCCGTTCCTTCTCTTCAACTAAGTTTTCGTTGGAAGCTCTTCATACTATTAATTTTTTCTATGAAATAATAAAGTTTTCAACACTGCGATTACCCCCCCCCCCCCCCCCAATAAAATAAGAAAACGTGCGAAAATCTGCGTCCTTCGATGTCCTTTTTCAATTAATTTATTTCGCAATTGAGAACAATAAAATGTTGAAACGAATCGACTTATTTTTTCCAGAGCTGCCGAACAAGTGGGGCCTATTGTCTTCTAAAAAGAGGCCTAATTAAACCGTATAATTGTTTAATCGCTGTACTTATTGTGTTAGCGTATGTTAGTCAAGAAATTACGCCCACATCCTTTAACAAAGACATTTTCAGTAATTGATTTGATTCTAATGTGAAAAAAAAGTTCGGCGCAGTGGAATTGCCCTTCTGAGCCCTTTTAACCCTTCCCCAGGAGGGCCAAATTAAGGAGAAAGAATTTTTATCTTTGCTTAATCGAAGTATTGAGGTCGATAGTTTTTTTTAACCTGCATTCCCCCTGATTGAAAAGTCTCTCGATGCTAATACGCGTGACAGTTCCTTTAACGTCTCGTGGGAACGTCGGACAATATAACGGCTCCTCTGAACTTGGCAGTGAAAGCCATCTTATTTTACGTAACTTCCATTTTATAAAAGACAAATGAAATGACGAAATATTATTAAATTCCTAAAGAGACGTCGTGAATGTTCTTTGCATGGAAGATTTTGAACTTAGTGACTTTTTCAAAAGGTTAAACTTTGTTTTCTAAATCATTCCCTATTTTTCATTCAAATTTCAAAATACGATGAAATATTGAATAAGCAACTTCAAAATGAGAAGAATAAAAAAAATTGCCACCCATTTCCATTTTTAAACGGTAAAATCCTATTGTACCGACAAATAAGGCAAAATAATTGGCCTATCCTTAAACAGAAGTTTTATTATATTTCGAACTCTAACCCTTCAGAAAACGTATAATTACTTCGTTATAAAAATTTAAAACGAAAATAAAATTCATTCAAGTTGTTTGTTAACCGTAGAAAAGAATGTTGGGAAAAAAAACATTAATGGTTTCAATATTTCAAATAAAAAGTACTAGTTTGAAGAGCTTCCAAAGATAACTTCAATAAAGAAAAGGAACAACGTAGGAGGGGGAAGTTTAAGGAGGGGGATGTATATAGGAGGGGAAAGTATAAAAGAGGGGAACTATAAAGGAGGGGAGAGTATAAAGGAGTAGAAGTTTAAGGAGGGGAAGTATTAGGTGTACAAAATGAAACTCGGCCACAGGGTAAATTTGAATTTTGTAGATTTTAGCCGAGTTTCATTTTGTACACCTAGTAGTTCATTTTTTCAAAATTTTGAACATTTTAGGCGTTAAAGTCCATCAAAAGTTGACCTTCTCCGGGTAAGAAGGTTATGAAGTACAACCATTAAGAAGGTTAATTTTTAAAGGCTTGTAAATTGTAAACCAATACAGATATTGAAAAAATGCACTAAATAAAATCAGTTGGAAATTCAATTCTCTTTAATTTTTATTCATTCATTTTTCTCTAGGACGCACTGTTTTCAAGATAAATTTATTTTAAAAAAAATTATTTTCCGAAAATGGTGCATCCTAGAAAAAAATAATTAAGTACAAATTTATAGAAAATTAAATTTCCTACAATTTTTATTTATTAGGTGTACAAAATGAAACTCAGCCACAGGGTAAATTTGAATTTTGTAGATTTTAACCGAGTTTCATTTTGTACGCCTAATATATAGGAGGGGAAAGTATAAAGGAGGGGGAACTATAAAGGAGGGGATAGTATAAAGGAGTAGAAGTTTAAGGAGGGGAAGTATAATCAAGTATTTTTGCATTTATAAAAATTTTCCATTTGACATTGGAGGGTAAAACTATAAATTTTTTAAGGAACATAACTTTGCGGCGTTTGAAAAAGTATCTCTAATCAGTTTTTCAGATCTGGAAGACCATTTTCCGGAGAACGTCCCTGGATGGCTTCACAATAACGGAAGCTAATCATGTTTCAAGCTTTTAACATTTTACTTTCTGTGTGAATAAAAACAAAAGGGCTTTAGTTACATGAAAATGTGGTTTTAAATAGTTTTTGAAATTCAATCTCTTTTAATTACGTGACAATCCCAACATTTTTCTCAACTTGTGAGCTAATTATTTAGTTAATGCGCAACAATGGAGTTTTTCGAGTCAAGATTTAAACTCCAAAACTTTTAAAATCCTTGACTCCTAGTCAATTTATGGAAGTAAAACGTTTGACCTTGCATACGTGTAAGACCCTAAATAGAAGAATTCACCTTTCAAAGGCGAAAAAAACGTTTTATGTCAAATAAATCAAAGTTTAGAGGAACCGATCATTTTGATGGATTTTTGGCAATTTATTACGTTTTAAATTCCATATTTCAACATGTTTTGAAGGTAATCAGAAATGATTGTCTAGTTAAACCGATGCAATCTAGAAGTAATTGAAACGGGACTGCAATTAAGATAATTACGATCAATTGACTTTTTTTTTAATGATGAAGGTATTTAGTAGATGTCTATTTCTTTTCCTTCACTGAGTTGAGATTTTCCTGCGGCCAAATCGAAGAAAACAGACGGAAAAACGAAAAGTTAAATGGCGGAAAGGGATTTTCTTACCGGAGTGACGTCACGGCATGGAGCTCCTTTTTAAGAGTTACGTCACTTTCTGAGAAATAAGTATTTGTCAGGAGCTTGAAAGACTTGAAAGTTATGATCAATAAAAATCAATGGTTGTGTATACCCTTCAAAACGGACCCCATTTGGTAGCAAAAAAAAAAAAAAATTCCAAGAAATTTAGGTCGTGATTTCCCAGAAACACATTTCTTTTAGAGATTTTAATATTTATTAGTCACCAATTTACCGTCCGTCGCATTTTTCCGGAACACTTCACGGCCCCGAATTTCAACAAATTTTCACAGTTTTGCCCAGAGAGGTTTTTTAGAAATTCCCAAAAATTATCTGTCTAAAGTTTGGTTTTTTCTGCTCTTTTTAATACTTTAAAGAAGTTATTGTTTTACCCTCCATGTCTGGTTTTTGGGGAAGGGTCAATTTGATTATGGACCTATGATCTCAGCTCTGTCTATGGTTCCGGCCGGCCGTCCGTTCCTCTGTCCATCCGGCCGTAGCATTTTTTCTGGAACGCATTACGGCTACAGTTTCCAACCGATTTTCAATAAATTTTGAACAAGAAATTAACTAGGGCGATTTTTGAATTTCGAAAAAATGGCGGAGATATGGACTTAGTAAATTTTAATATACTTATTAAATTTTATTATTAAATTTTTAAAAAAGCCTTTGGTCCGATTTTCACGATATACTCCTCCTTTTATTTTTTACAAATTTTTGGTGTAATATTAAGAAAAGAAATATTTTTTTAGTAGGGAGAAATTTGATACTCCCCCTTTGCGAGAGGGACATCCCTTGGGTAGAAATCATATTATTTCAACCTTGATAATTAAAAACGATTGAATTATTGAAAAAAAATTCTGACATCATTTGAGAAACTTTTCTTTTGACCGCACAAAATTGTGGATACAAAAGTTGATCGATTTCTTCGATATCAAATTAATCATTTTATAAGTGCCACTGAAAAATGTCAAAAATAGGGCAAGAATTTAACCTTGGCTTAAACCGATGTCGTTCAAATATGCAAATCAACCTTAAGTTGTGCCATTCTACCTGTTTTTATATTTTTTTTCTCACACGCGTAAATTCCGCCCCTTACAACACCTTGGGAGAATTTTCTCCGGTCGACCTTCGATGGCCCTATTATACTACAAAATATATTATTTTGTGGTTAATTTATTAAAAGATAAATTGACAAGCTTTTATATTTTGGAATGCTATATAAGGGGTTAAATTCTTCGTAAACGGTTTTGTAATTAATTTTTTTGATTCCGAAAACCTTGATAGTTTCAAGATTTAGGGCCTTTCTGATGAAATTTCATGAGAAACGAAAAAGCCTTGATAATTTAATCGATTAAACGGACGGGCTCATACGAGGGATAATGTCAACAATGCGTTATTGTTCGTTTATACAGGGTGTTAGATTAGAACCTTTTTTGATTGATGATTCTTCGCCTCAGGTCGTGAAAGCAATCCGTCCGACTTTTAATGAACTTGACACTAAAAATTGCATAATCGCCTTTTCAGTACGATATTGCTCGAAAGCCGAAAACCATTTCTTAAAAAAGCATTAATTTCCGCTTTATAAAAGGCCGCACTTGAAGGCTAATGGGCCAAAAGGTCGGGTCGAAACTGGATCGCAATTAAACTCGTTAATTTTCAATCTTTTTTCTATCTCGAAATAAAGATATCTTTTAACGATTTCCTTTTCGGATAAATTATTTCCTCCTAAGCAGGTTCGAAAAAAAGGAGTCCAAATCCATAATGAAAAAAAAATTAATTATTTGAATTGGAGAAGCAATTATGAAAAGCCTTATTGTGATTAATTAAAAAATAAAATTAATATGCATAACTAGTTTCAATGACAACCACTAACTATATTAAGGTTGAAAGAAAGCGCTGTGACTTGAATAAGTGTATGTTGCAAAATTTAAAAATTATAAGGATATTTAATGATCACAATAAAAATGGAAGTCGTCGACATTTATCAATCATTATCATAAAATGGTGCTATAAGGCAAAAAAAAAGTTGTCTAGATTTCCTGCCGAAGATCAAGACTTCCCTTCAATTTCAGTAAAATTTAAATCACCACCCTTTTAACTTAGTAAAGAAGTTATTGTTTCACCCTCCACGTCGGGTATTTGGAGAAGGGTCTTCCAGACCCCGGAGGGTCAAATCGAATATTGATCTTTACCGATCAATCAAAACTTCCCCCTCCGTTATACTTCCCCTGCCTTATACTTACCCCTCCTTTAGACTTCCTCCTCAGCTACACTTCCCCTCCTTTATGCTTTCCCCTCCGTTATACTTTCCCTCATTTATACTCCCCCCCGTTATACTTCCCATCCTTAATACTTCCCCCTCCTATATTGTTCCTTCTTTTAAAGGAAGTTCCCGTCGGGGCCAGCTCCAGACTTTCCTTCCTAACGATAATTCATCATAAATCATATTTTTAATAGACGACTTTCCATAATTCTTGACATTTCAAATCGTGACGATTTTTTTTTCTTTTTCTATACCTATAAGGATTTAATAGTTGAAATTGTATCATTAATTTATCGGTTATGAAACAAGTTTTCGCTAAGAAAAATGAACAAAAATTTCAATATCAAAGGTCGAATCCACACCTAAAGCGTTGCCCTTGTCATCACTAAATCAAAAAAGGCAACCTATGGCACAATAAGTTCATAATCAAATTCTTAACTTCTTATTCATAAGTAGAAAATTGAATCGTTAAAATACAGGTTAAAGCATGGGAATGATACCGATATAAGATAAATGATAGTTGGCTCGATTCATTTATAAAACAAGACATTTGTCTTCGTGATTTACCCACATATTGTTTCTCTCAAGATACAATGGAGTGAAGTAATTTTTTTTCCTTATATGGCATATTATTACTTGACTTTTTTTAAATTTCGTTAAAGGGAAGTTATTGTGATACCCTCCTTATACACGTTATACACACGGCTGGGAAAGCGTTAAAAAGTGGTTTTATGAAAAAAAAAAAGTTAAATGTAAACCCCCCTTAATTTTAATGAAAGAATTTGATGGTGTAGTTTAAAGTTTTTCGAGCAAAAATCCGTTAAAATTGACCAAAGGGATCATTTTTTTTTTTTTTTTTTTTTTTTTCACCCCAATTTTTATTTCAGAAATGAAAATTAGCGATTTTTTTAACGATATTTTTCTATTTGATGCACAACTACAACGCTGAAGCTCTTTCAAAAATTATGGTCCGAAAGAAAAATTCTTATGAAAAACCGCTAATTTTCATTTCTGAAGAAAGAAATTTGGGTTCTAACTTGAAAAAGGCGCGACGACATCTCGCGATGCAGAATGCGGAGATGCTTGAATTTGTGATATGTAGTTGGAATCTTCGGACAAAAAGAAGTGGAATTTTTTAAAAAAATGAGTCTCTTAGGTCGATTTTTAATGGATTTTAGAGCAAAAAACGCTAAAATATGACATTTTTTAAATTTGACAAAAATGATCATATAAAAAGTCGAATCAACTTAAAATTTCGCGTAGATTACGAATCTGAAATAAAAATTGGGGTTCTCATTTTAAAATAACGAAGTTAAGTTCTGTTGGGGGCACCCTGTATATTCAAACGCATTTTAAACTACACCATCAAATTCTTTGATTTAAATTAAGGGGGGTTTACATTTAACTTTTTTTCATAAAACCACTTTTTAAAGCTCTCTCAGAAGTGTGCCATGTATTTCCGGAAACCCAGTATTTTTGAAGAGTTTTTGGTGTGAAAACTAAATTTTTTTAGTAGGGAGTTTAATACTTCCACCGCTTGCGAGAGTGACATGCCTTGGGCAGAAAGCCATTATTTCTAACCTAATATGTACTTAAAAAAATCCCTCCTTAAACTTTCCCATCCTTATACTTCCCCCTCCTTGAACTTCCTCTCTTTTATACTCCCTCCTCCTTAAACTTCCCCTCTTTTATACTTCCCCCTCCTTAATACTTCTCCCTCCTACATAGTTCCTTCTCTTAAGGAAGTTTTCGTTGGAAACTCTTCCAACTATTACTTTGGATGAATTTTTTTGAGTCGCTTTTTTCCATAAAGTAGGAAAAAAAACTGTTTTCAGCACGTTTTCAAATCACGATGTTTGGACTTCATTTCCGACATGGAACGCTTCAATAGGCGAGTGGGTCAAGTCGTGATCTCAACTCGATGTAAATTTTAAAATCCTATAAGAATTCCGACATTGAAAAAAATACAAAAGAATTTTTATCTTTAATTGGATTTTCTCGTTGTCATAATTTTTCACATAATTCATTAATTAAAAATATTTATACAGAATTGCATGTTTCGAAACTAGAGTTTTGTTGCGACAGATCTCTATTAGAATATGCAATCGTATTTAGCAGACTCGCTCACCTGGTTTTTTTACCTCCTCAAAAATGCTTTCTAAATATGTCAATTTTTTAAAGTATTTCTGGGTGCTCTAATGGGATAAAACCTTGATCCTAAAGGCGAATAATTCACATATTTCATTAGCCACAAAAATACTATTAATTAAAGATTTTGAGCCTTTTTTTTTGATCAGGTGAAGGGGAGGTCGAGTTAAAACGACGTTCACGAAAATTATTGTGATTCGGAACCGCCCTTGAAATAGGCGTTCCACCCAACTTTATTTACTTAATTTCCTTTCTAGAAGAGAACCGCCTTTGTTTTATTTGAAAATCCACTAATGTACGTTAAAGACCTTCGAATCTAAAAAAGGCCCATTTAAAATAAGCCCGGGGGTAGGTGATTAGCTAAGTGAAGGATTTTAAGGGGCTAGAATTTCGATATGCCAAAATTAGAATCAAAATTTTTTTGAGAAAGAAACTGTAAAAAAAATAAAGAGAAGGAACTATATAGGAAGGTGAAGTATTAAGGAGGGGGAAGTATAACGGAGGGGACGTATAAAGGAGGGGAAGTTCAAGGAGAGGAAGTACAAAAGGAAGGGAAGAATAATTTCAAACAAATGTATAGACAAATTTATCTTTTTTCAAAAATTTTTTGAAATGCCAAAATTTTCCATGTCATTTTTCCAACTTTTTTTGTTTTTTAAAAAATTTTCTAAGTTTTTAATTATTTTCGAAAAAAAATTTTAAGTACATTGGAGGTAGAAGTAATGGGTTTTCTGCCCAACGGATGCCTCAATCGCAAAGGGTGGAAGTATCAAATTTCTCCCTACTAAAAAACAAACATTGGTAAAAAATATAAGGAGTATTTGGTGAAAATTTGGTAAAAATCGGACCAACGGTTCGGCCGCAGCGAATTTTTAAAATTTCAAACATACATCTCCGCCATTTTTTCGAAATTCAAAAATCGCCCTCTTTAATTGTTTACCGACTAGAGGGAATTTGGTGAAAATCGGTTGAAAACTGTGGTCGTTAAGTGTTCCGGAAAAAATGGTACGGCCGGCCGGCACCACAGACAGAGTTGAGATCGGTAAAGAGCGATATTCGATTTGACCCTCCGGGGTCTGGAAGACCCTTCCCGACGTGGTGGGTATCACAATAACTTCTTTAAGGAAGTTAAAAATGAGGGAAGGACGAAGAAAGTCGAAGAATTTCTTATGTGACGGAGGATAATCGACGGTGAAAAATGTTTTTACAAGGACGTCTTTACTGACTCATCCTTCGAGCGTCCCGGGAGATTTCATTCATAAAATGAGACGCCGTCTCCTCACTAGACTCGTCTCACTAATAAATTATTGACTCATCGCCTACGTAAAGAACGCGGCGGCGTTTCAACACCTCGCCCGGTAGAATTTCGTAAAACTTCATAACTTAACAGCTTTTCGATTTGTAATATCTCCTGCCCGGTTTTTGAACTTACGGGGGAAAGAGACGCTGCCAAGAATTGCGTTCAGAAAACTTGTATTTAATGCCACTAATATGGACAAAATTGCTAACGTGAAAAAGTGAATATTTAAAGCCATTTTTGGCCATTGCGTCAATTTCGTTTTTTTAAATATGAAATACAAGAAAACCTTCCCTTATCATATTTCCCCCCACGATCTTCATAATTATCATCACAAAGTCTTTGGCTAGTTGCCTTTTTATAATAAATTGCCTGTCAATTGAGGCCAACTTGTATTACTAACCGTTCGTGACAGAAACGTAAAAAGCTTGGCCTTTACATACCAGTTTATAGGCTCGAAAGTCTTAAAAATGTTGAAATCCAGGGTGGATATACAAAAAAAAATTAATTTTACAATTGTGATGGTTAAAAAAAAAGGAAAAAATATATTTCATAACATTGCGAAATTATATTTTATACGTTAAATATATTCCAAAGATAAATCGAATGACCCCACAGAGTATAGATTGTGTCGGCAGGATTACATAGGAGAAGGGTTGCGCTAATCAAATAAGTTTAAAAAGGTTTTTCAGTATCAAGGTAGAAAAATTAAAATCTTCGCCCGGTTAGGCCAAACTGAACGGGCGAAAACATCCCAAATTTTTTCAATCACTTTTTTATTGCAAAAAAAAACTTAAAATTCAGAAAAAATATATAAAATACTGTTCTACGACCTTGAAAAGTCTGAAAAACTTATGAGAGGTACATTTTCGGTCCGTTTAAAAGCTGTTTTAATTTGGTGCTGCCACCTCAAAGGAAACCATTTTTTCTGACCTCTCAAAAGTTATAAAAATTAATTTTTCATACTTAAAAGTTTGGGAAAAATTTTAAAAAATTCTAAAAGATGCGTCTTTTGATGCTAAACAATTTACAAAAAATTGAGCTCTGTGGGATTATTAGTTCTCGAGATATTGAGATTTTCCTAAAAAATGATAAACCCGTTTTTCTGGAAAACCGTTCGGTTTTTTTTTCTGAAATTTACATCAGTTCTTGTTTACATAGAGAGGCATCTTCTGGAATTTTTTTGGCCAAATCGGAGATATAGCCTTTAATAAAAATCGGACAATACGGCCGAATTGCTTGAAATGAAACGTTAGACAGACAGATCTCCGCTATTCGAATAAAGCTCACAATATTTTTAATTTTAACTACAAAGGGCAGATTCTGCGAAATTTGGTGAAAATTGGATGAAAATTGCGTCCGTTAAGGGTGAGGACTGCCGACACTACAGAGAGACTTCTGATTGGTAAAGATCATTAATCACCCCCACCCCCCTTACGAAGACCCTTATCAAGAGATGGCGGAGGGTATCACAATAAGTTTTCTTTGAGAAAGAGAAAATTCAGGCAGGCCATAGAATAAATAGCTAACTTCCTTTCTGTTGGGATTTGGCCTGTTTTTTCAGTGTTTCCCATGTCAAGGTTATTTTTAAGAAACCGGTGCTAAACGTTTTTTCTCACCCTTTGACGAAAGAGTTTGAAACGAATTACAACTTTTGAAGTAGATGATCAAAACAATGGAATTGGTTAAGGTGTAAAGAAAAAAAAGAGAGAGATTGGCTAATTTTTCAAACGCGTTTTTTTCGAAAGGATTTTCAGATTTGTTTTGAAGAAAGATATCAATAACCCTCACGAGGAAATGCAGTTTTAAGGCGTGGCTAGTAACAACCTTGGCATGCAAATGCAACTCAAATGTCATAGAGGCAACATATCAAAGATTTCAAGACGTCCTTATAATCCACCTTGTAAAACTAGTCAATTGAGTTTAAGTAATTTCATGAAACCATCAATCAAAATAGTTGTAAAATAACAAAAACATGGTATATACAAATCGATTTAAATAAAAAGGGAGAAAACCTTCGTTTTTCTAACTACTTCTAGATTAGTATTTTAATGTCTAAAAGACAATAAACTTTCGAAAAAAAATTTTTATGATTTATTGTTCTCCGTAGAAAAATTTAACAAACAGGTAACTTGCAAAACCGTTTGAGTTCCGCGCCTCCGCACAGAAGGCCTCAGGTCCAAAACGTTTGGACACCCGAATAAATCACAAAAAAGAGAGAGAAAAAAAGTTTGACAACTATCGTTATTTCATTTTGGCAATTTTTTTTCGACGCTGTCTGTTCCCAAACGTTGCCCAACTTCGTCCGTCTTTTGTTACCTTTTTTTCGGTGGGTTTTTCAAAAACGAGTTTCGCATGGCCCAGTTGTTCTGACAGATCCGTCTTCTCGAAAATTCAAATCCTTTCTTTATTTATCAAACATTACATAAGACTATTCGTTGTCTTTTTATAATAATGAATAGTTCAGGAGTAATTTATCAATAAAAAAGATTTTTAACTTCCTCAAAATTGTGACACCCTCCATTTGAAAAAGGGTTTTCCAGACCAAATGATGTTTTCCTACCGCAATTTTCTTCATTTCAGAATAATCTTCATTTTTTTTTTCGAAATTCAAAAAATGGTGGAAACTGCGCGGCTGCCAAACCGTCCGATTTGTGCCAAATACTCCTCTTTTTATTAAGAGAATTTATTAGGGAAAAAATTCCGGTTTTTTTTTTTTTTTTTTTTTTTTTTTTAATGGATTTAGAATGTGAAAACACAAGTCGCCTACACAGTTTTTTAAAGCCCTAAAGCAATGTTATGACATTAATTTACATTTTTTAAACAATATTTACCCTGGAGGTACACCTCTAACCATATTTTCCTCTTATATAAAATGGCACTTTAATCAACACTTCTCAAGTTGTATAATCTTTACATTATTAACTTTGATTTAGGGTCCTACGACTGCTGGTTTTAAGGCGTAATTAATTTCCTCAAAGAGAAGTTTCAGTGACACCCTGTATATCCTCTTGAAAAGACTCGTAGAGGAAACTGATTAGTCTTCACCGATTTTGAAAATCATGAAATGAATGAATGAATCATGAGGTTGTCCGTGGTGCAGGCCGTCCGTCTCATTTTTCCGAAGCACTTTTAGGTAGATTTCTTTTCTTCAAAAATCTACCTATTGTAATGTACCAAGTAGTCGCAGATTCAAAAAATTTTCTATACGTTTTTCGTTTCATACCTCCTGGACCCCAAAACCATCCTCAGTTGAAAAGTTTATATATATATATATATATATATATATATATATATTAGCACGATAACTGGAGCAATTTTAATGTGAGGGTGACGATATCCGGTATTTAGAGCTTTTATCTCAATAGCTCGGACGAGTTCGTTAATGGCTGAAATCGGACCAGCGATTCACCTACTTTACTTAGGGCTTAAAAGACAAAATTGGCATTTTCTATTGAAATCCTAGTCCTTTTGCAAAAAAAAACTTTAAGACCTCTGCGAGGGCGTGTAAAAAATTAATTAAAGCAGGTTTGGACGAGCCAGGCGCAAAATATTGAACTAGCTAAACTTTTAAAAAAATTTGAATTTATACCGGGAAATTATTAAATATTTTATTAATAAAATTATCAGATGTTTTTCTAGGGGCTCAGTGGCGCAATTTTTCTTATATCATCATTTTTATAACATAATTATACCTATATTTGTGTTTATACATATTAATTTTAATCATGAAAAGAAATCTACCTTTTAGTCCCTGCTACCGCAGGGTCATTATTTTTTCATAAGATTTTCACCGGAAATTCAAAGAATCTTCCCTTCACAATAATCTTGAAAATTCTTGAATTCTTCAGCTTTTTTTTTTCGAATTATTAGGTGTACAAAATGAAACTCAGCCACAGGGTAAATTTGAATTTTGTAGATTTTAGCCGAGTTTCACATTTTGTACACCTAGTAGTTCATTTTTTCAAAATTTTGAACATTTTGGGCGTTAAAGTCCATCGAAAGTTGACCTTCTCCGTGTAAGAAGGTTATTGAAGTATAACCATTAAGAAGGTTAATTTTTAAAGGCTTGTAAATCGTAAACCGTTACAGATATTGAAAAAATGCACTAAATAAAATCTGTCGGAAATTTAATTCTCTTTAATTTTTATTCTATTCATTTTTTCTCTAGGACGCACTGTTTTCAAGATAAATTTATTTTTAAAAAAATTATTTTCCGAAAATGGTACATCCTAGAAAAAAATAATTAAGTGCAAATTTTTAGAGAATTAAATTTCCTACAAGTTTTATTTATTAGGTGTACAAAATGAAACTCAGCCACAGGGTAAATTTGAATTTTGTAGATTTTAGCCGAGTTTCATTTTGTACACCTAATAAAAAAAAAGCTGAGATCGGTAAAGATCAATCAACATTCGATTTGACCCTTCGGGGTTTCCCTTCCCCAAAAACCCGATGTCGAGGGTACCACAACAACTTCTTTAAGGAGGTTAAAATGGCGGAGATCTGTCAGTTTTGTTTAATGCGCTACTGCCATTGGTTCCATCTTAAATTTTTCACTAAATACTCCTTATGTAAAAATAATAATAATAAAAATTTTAAAAACTATTGTAGAAAGAAATTCGGGCTGTTCTCTCCCTTTACGGGCAGGGCGAAGACAAATTTTTGATACTGAAAAAAAAATCTTAAATACCAACTTAAAATTGTCCGAAATTAAGCAACTATTTCTTCATTCAAAAAAGAAGACGTGATTAGATTCTGCGTGGGTCATGGCGTGTAAAAAGTTCAGAATTTAAATGAAAGAATAGCTAATTCGTATATGAAATCTTTTAAGTTACCAATTTATTAACTAAAAGACTCAATAACGAATTTCAAGCCTTCCGGGCGTTTTGAATATGACACGAGAAAATCTGAATACCAAATTTTTTTTAAATATTTATAATGGAATTAAAGGTTTTGAAGTTTTTAATATGTCTGTGAAAATTCTCAAGAGAACAATTTTTAAGGATATTTTCCGAGGAAGAGGACGGAAACCTTTTCGCAACCTTAAGAAAGGAGACAACTTGCCTTTCATGATAGAAAAGGCCTGAGATAGCTTTATTTAGGCACAATACCTTGTTTATCGTATTTGTAAGATTAGTCCCGTTCTGATATCTCTTTAGGTGACCTGTGTTTTCAAGGTGAAGCTTAAGGATTAACAACAAAGTTAAAAACGGCATGAAAGTAAAACGGTTGGCGCCTTGGCATACTTTCGGTCGTAGTTCGTTCATGAAAACCCTTAACATTAGCTTTGAAACTGGTTTGAAACTTCTAGAGCATGCGCAGAACGATTTGACATCACATGACTTCAGATTTGATGGACAAACGATCTGAACGACGCCCAAATCCTTCTGCGCATGCTCCAGGAGTTTCAAACTGCGTTTGGAACAAAGCTAAGATTTCCGATTGTCCTAAATTAAAGACACAGCTACGAGGAAGTTAATTATTAAATAGAAAATTGTGTAAGAGCAGTAACGGTTCACTAGTCAGATTCGCATATTTTACGACCTTCGTATCGATAGCCATAAGTCGCTGGACAAAACAAATCCGTTACCGATTGATTGCGAGAGTCCGGGCTTTTTAAGTCACGACTTTAGCCCCTCGAGATCGATGTCTCACAGCCTTGACGGTAGTGAATTTCACCCCGAGAGTCTTTTAAACTGTGGTCGAAAACTGTTACGAATAAGTAGTTTCCGTGTTTCGAACGGAATCTTGTCCCGAGAAGATTCCTGGGCTGTAAATCAGTCGGTAAACAAATGAGCAGGCCGTTCGAACATGTTAGTTTCATTCCCGGTATTACTTAACGGATACTCCCACGGTTAAAATTACAACTCCTCAACCTTGCACTCTACCAAAGGCCAATATTTTGAAAATCTTGATTTCTCTTAAGAAACTTGACAGATTATTTCATTTTTTTTAAATGATCTACTCTCAATGTGAAGTGTTCACAAAGCTACCGAGTTTTAATTTATGAGGGGAGTTACCAGCTGATTTTTGTAAAAAGTTGACGCTTCTGGTACTCATTGCTCCGCTATTTCTTATCCGATCGCATTGATCTTTTTCTATCATATTCTACAAATTAGTGCTATCTACAATAAAATTATTTTATCCAAAAAAAAAATCGAAAAAATAATTCTGAAAAACCTACACATGTTTGAAAAAAAAAATTTTTTTCACAACTTCAAAAATTTATACATACACGTATATTAGGTGTACGAACTCGGCTAAAATCTACAAAATTCAAATTTACCCTGTGGCTGAGTTTCATTTTGTACACCTAATAAATAAAACTTGTAGGAAATTTAATTCTCTATAAATTTGCACTTAATTATTTTTTTCTAGGATGCACCATTTTCGGAAAATAATTTTTTTAAATAAATTTATCTTGAAAACAGTGCGTCCTAGAGAAAAAATGATACAATAAAAATTAAAGAGAATTTAATTTCCAACTGATTTTATTTAGTGCATTTTTTCAATATCTGTAACGGTTTACGATTTACAAGCCTTTAAAAATTAACCTTCTTAATGGTTATACTTCAATAACCTTCTTACAAGGAGAAGGTCAACTTTTGATGGACTTTAACGCCTAAAATGTTCAAAATTTTGAAAAAATGAACTACTAGGTGTACAAAATGAAACTCGGCCACAGGGTAAATTTGAATTTTGTAGATTTTAGCCGAGTTTCATTTTGTACACCTAATACACATTAAAAAAAAATAAAACTATGTATTTAAATTTGCTTGGATACAACTTTAGATTAAGCGATTCTGCGTCAATTAAAAAAGAATTAGTCCGATAAGTACAGTTGATATTTGTTCCGATAGGTCAGAAAACGCGATTTTTCAGCGCATGCTCCAGGAGTTTCAAACCAGTTTCATACTGCGGTTGGAACAAAGCTGAGAACCGGAACAAATGAAATTTCAATAAAATAAATCCGGTTTTTTTTAAATCGGTCACTCCCTCCGGACGGAAGGTGAAACGACTGGGTGAGCTTTCGGTAACCACGAACGGCACGCTGCGTAAAACGATCCAAAAACCGGTGGAAAAGATGCTGAAATGCCCGAACACCCGATAAAACCAGAAAATCGAGGAAATCGGCCCAAAAACCTGGTAAAAGAAAACTTAAACGCCGGAACGCTTGATGAAACTAAATCCCAGAAGCCCTCTTGAGCCCGCAATGTTGAAAACACAAATAAACGGTTTCCTACAACCTAATTCTAGTGTTAAAGATTGACCCCACGCCCTGTCCACCTTTCTTGACTATATATGTTCATAACTGCCTTTCGCTCTTCGATATACCGCCCATTGGTTTCTGTCGCAAGGTCTGAGAATTATATAATCTAGCGTAAACTCAAAACTACGATTCAAAAAAAAGCGCCGTTACTTTCGTCTCCATTAATTCCTACGACTAATAGTAGGCGAGTTTATAAAATCTACTACTGTGTTGGTTGATATGAATGGCGTCAAAGGACGATTCTGTTCAACTACAAAGTAGGTTACATTTATGGTTTCCAAGGAGGTGAAAGAAAATACCTATGTGAAATTACCATCAGTGAATTTTGGAAAAAGTATCAGTAGGGAGATGCGAGACGTTCACCACGGGTGAGAGTGGATCCCTCAGGCAGAAGGTCCATTTTTCTCTCCAAAAAGTTTATTCAACCGACCGCACAGAATCTTCCTGAATAGTTCAACGACAGATGTTTGAATTTCGAAAAATGGAGGGGATTAAAAAAAATTAAAAGTAGGTAGAAATCTCACGCTCGTTCCTATGGCGAACACTTTTGATACTGAAAACTTCATTTTCGATATTAGGGATGAAAAACTATTGCCCCACTTTGCGGAATCTAACGGGGCCAGGATCCTAGTACTTTCAATGACGTTTTCACCAACCACCGAGAAAGATGGAATACATCTCAGGTAGATCATGTCTGATATAACTCTAGTTTTCTCATCTGCGTAATTTAACTAGAAAAAAAAACTCATCGAATTTTATCGAGCATCTTTATTCAAATAGCTTTATGTAAGAGCCTTCGAGAACGGTACAACAATGGGGACCTTTGATTCGGTCTAATGGGCTTCCCGAAGACCGATTTCATTATCCGAAAACGTTGCGCAAGGTATAAAATGCCAGCGAGATTAAACGCTACTGTTCTTAACAATTCCTCAATACAAGCGTAAGGATAAAATGTTAAACGGGACGCTCACTTTAAACCGATGCTAGACGAATTGATCGTTCCCGATTGTCACTGTTGCTTAAGTCCGGCCAAATCGCCTTTCCACTTTAAGGCATGTCCTACTCCTTATATGGTACCTGTAAGCCCCGCTACTACATAAACAATTTAACTGTTATTCCAAACATTTTTTTCGCCATGATTTCGATCCACTTTTGGTTCATGCTTTGCATTATACAATTTCGACCGTTCCTTCAAATAATCCAAGTTTGAAGAGCTTCCAACGAAAACGCCCTTGAAGAGAAGGAACAATATAGGAGGGGGAAGTATAACGGAGGGGGTTTAAGGAGGGGAAAGTATAAAGGAGGAAAAGTATAATTTTAAGTATTTTCGAACTTCGAAAAATTTCCCCTTTTTTTCTTTGAAAAATTTCGTTTTAAAGTTTCGTTGTTTAAAAAATGCAGTTATTTTTCCGAAAAATTTTATGATTTTTTTCAAACATTTTAAGTATCAAGGAATGGGGGTTTTCCCTCTCGCAAAGGGCGGAAGTATAAAATCTCTCCCTAAAAAAAAATTTTTTTTTACTAAACCAAAAATTCTTAAAAAGTATAAGGAGTACTTGGTGAAAGATTAATGAAAATCGGACGAACGCAGCGAATTTTGTAAAATTTCAAATAAACATATCTTCGCCTTTTTTTCGAAATTCAAAAATCGCCGTAGTTACTTTCTAGCTAACCGACTAAGGAAAATTGTGTGAAAATTTGGTGAAAATCGGATGAAAACTGTGGCCGTAAAGTGTTCTGGAAACACGGCCGGCCGGCACCACAGACAAAGTTGAGATCGTAAAGGTTCGATTTGACCCTACGGGGTCTGGACGACCCTTCCCCAAGAACCCGACGTGGAGGGTATCGCAATAAATTCTTTAAGAAAGTTAACACGTTACCTACTTGTAAAAATAAAAACAAATCCATTTTACGTAGCAAACAACATTTTTTTGTCTATAATTAAGACGGGATTACTTTCTTTAGAGAAAGTAAATATTTTATAACTTATTGCCTGGTTTAGTTTGATTATAATCCTGGAAGTAGTGAAAAAAAATTACTTTTCCCCTAAGGAAATTATTTAAATTTTATTTTATCATTAAAAAATTTTAAGCGATCAATAGGCATATTTGATAAATTCAAAACTTCCTGTTTGAATAGAACAGATTTATGAAAGATGTGAGAATACAGAGGTAACAAATCTTAACCTCTTATGTCCGATTTTATTTCATCCTTGGAAAAGAGTTCTTTATGTCCATATAAATCAGGCTTGGCTTTAATCCATGAAATTTTCTCGTCCGATTACCATTGGAATAAAGATTAAACGGAGAAAAAAGCGTTTCGAAAACGGTTTTCATTCACATCATGAGCGATAATCGTTCACTTGTCTCACGAATCTAAAATGAAGCGAGGAAGGTTAAAACGGTTTGAAAACGACAAAAACGGTCTAGGAAACAGTCGATCCTTTTGAGGCAAGGGCGAAAGGGAAAGTACGTTAGAGAAGTCTGATCGTTCGAAAATGTTCCAAGTTAATCAACCTTTTTGAATTCTCCCCTTTTTGTAAAGACAAGGACTTTTTCAGGATGTAAGCCGTTAAAACGATGTTTAAGATGTCACCCTTTCTTTCGAGGAAAAAAAAAGTCTCTTGAGGAAAAAGTTTTGACGTAATAGTTTTTCATCCCTAATATTGAATACATTTTTTCAGTATCAAGGTAGATAAATGAAAGTCTTCGCCCAGCCAGGCCACATGGAACAAGCAAGGTTACCCCGAATTTCTCCCTACTAATAGGTGTACAAAATGAAACTTACAAAATTCAAATTTACCCTGTGGCTGAGTTTCATTTTGTACACCTAATATATAAAAATTGTAGGAAATTTAATTTTCTATAAATTTGTACTTAATTATTTTTTTCTAGGATGCACCATTTTCGGAAAATATTTTTTTTAAATAAATTTATCTTGAAAACAGTGCGTCCTAGAGAAAAAATGAATAGAATAAAAATTAAAGAGAATTAAATTTCCAACAGATTTTATTTAGTGCATTTTTTCAATATCTGTAACGGTTTACGATTTACAAGCCTTTAAAAATTAACCTTCTTAATGGTTATACTTCAATAACCTTCTTACACGGAAAAGGTCAACTTTTGATGGACTTTAACGCCTAAAATGTTCAAAATTTTGAAAAAATGAACCAAAAAGCTCTCGAAATTTTCAAGTTAACTAAAAAAGGAAGAATTTTGGGGCTGTCACAATAACTTTGAGGATTGATTTACGTAACGATTATAAAAAACAAAATACACTAGAACAGTCGGTGAGCGTGACATGACGTAAATTAAGGTCCCAAAACCCTAATTTTACTGAATTTCAAAATTACAGGGTCTGCTCTTTAGTTTCTTCTACAACTTGAATTCTTGAGCGTGATAGAATTTGAATCCGTCAGCGGTGCCATCCGGCCGTCTCTAATTTCGGGACACCACCCACCAAAGCACATATTCACTTTTTTGAACTTCGGAAAACGCAGATATCTATGTTTTAATGACTACCACGAAATGATCAAAATTAGCGGAACAATGTCTTCCATTGTTCATTCCGCTAATTCTCACCCAGAGAACGAATTTAATTAAAAATTATTCATTACATTAAAAAGCTACACTATATAACGACGGAAGAAATACAAGCATTTTTAAAAAGCTTATGAATAATTCCGTCCGAATTAGTTTGGAAAGTAAAAAAAAAAGTCAAAGGAGAAAATTAAACGTAGAATAATATAATAATATCCTTGATTCTCTATCCTTGCCCCTTGCCCTTGATTCACTTTTAGGCCCTAAAATCCGGCCAAATCATTCAACATAACGACCTCTCGGACGCAATCACCATTAACCCTATCGTGACTTGTGAAATAATTCCCTAAGTAAGAAAAAAAAATAAAGAAAAAAAAAAGTGTTTAAAATTAAGTTTGGAGCTGTATTGATCCTTTCACATTCTTGAACGAGGTCTCAAAAAGCGATAAATTAATGAACATTTTTCATTTAATAATTAATATTTTAAAAGGCGAACAAATAATTTGGGCGTGAAAGCTTGAAAGGATATCGAATGAAATCGTTAGAACATAAGGAAGAAGTAATAAAATTTATTTAGTGTAGTGATTAACCTCTAAATTTCGGCTTTAGATTATAGCGAACATTTAATCAGATCCGACGTAACTACGAACGCTTCCGATATTATATCTGATTGGTCAGCGAAAGCAATATGGAGAACTGAGTCGAGAAATAAAGGTTTTAAAATATTTTCGTCCAAGAAACACTTTGTTCTCAACTTCCCAACTAAATTAGCTTTTAGTGCATTTTAAAACTGGCAAAATAACAGGAAAAATCTTAACTATCCAGCAAAAATGGGGTTCCTCTATCAGAAAACCGAGGCAAACTCCGGAAAATTTTTTTTCTTTTTTCAATAATCGAGAAAAATCCCCGAAATTCCTGTAAAACAGAGGTTTCTCCTGTGAAAAAGTGAGGTAAGCTGTTATTTCGGTAAAAATGGGGTTTCATTATTGAAAAAAATCCCGCAAATCCTATAAAAATGGGAAGTTTTAGTGAAAATTATTCTAATTTTGCAAGAAGACGTTTCTAGTGCAATTATTGTAGAATTTGAAAAAAAATGGTACGGCCAGACGGAACCACAGACAAAGTTGAGATCGATAAAGAACATATTTGATTTGATCCCTTCCCCAAAAACGAGGAGGGTATAACAATAACTTCTTTAAGTTATTAAGAACTTAAAAAGTTTTCAATATATTTGTGAATGGCCTTTTTTCGTAGGGTTTAAAAAGAGATATAGATAATAATGATTAGAAAATTATATTGGTTTTTATAACAAGATTGAGATGTTTAAAGAAATCAAAAAAAGTATATAAAATATTATATAACAAAAAAGGAATGTAGGGACGCCTTAAAGACCATCATTACCGTCGCGTATTACAGGTTTGCCTAATCATCTCTCCCTCATTATCACCCATAATTAGCATCATCAGTAAAAAATTGAAGGGGAGAAATAAAAACAATCAATCATCGAATTAGGTGGTCCTAAATAATGTTTGCCCAAACATAAAAATTAATACGAAAGCGGTTTCCATCAGAGGCGTTTACGATCGTAATTTTCTCGAAGACACACCAGTTTCGAAATCGGGAAGTCATTTCATGAATAAATGTGAAAGTGCTCAATCCTTTAAAATATAGATTCTGCGCTTGAATATTAAAAGAAGATATCGAGACCAGAAAGTTAAAAATTTCGAGGTTTCTGCCACGGTCAAATACAAATTCAAAATGTGCCAATTTGGGGAAATTTCAAAAATCTATCCAATTTTTTTTAACCACCGTGTAATGCCAGGGTCAATTTTTTGTATTTACTATGCAATCTATTGATAAAAAATACTTTGAAAGTTCGGAAAGTTGAATTTTTGTTTTTACAACTATGTTAAAAAAAATTTGAAGTATAATATTGCAACCCTGACTTTTTGATATTTTTACTATGCGTAATATCAAAACTAATACGTGAACCTTCAACTTGTGCTCCATTTCGGGTATCATTACTTCACAAAATTTTTTTTCTTTTCGTTTTTAGTCCTTGACAATATCCTGTCCGTCTGTCTCGTGACTTGGCTATTAGAATCCTTTTTTATAATTTTCTTTCTTCCCCCTCTGCTACAAATATGTACGGATTGTTTTACCGAATGTGGGATTTATTGACGTTTCAAAGCCTTTCACCGCTCGTCGTGGGCTTTATTTTAACGGTCCCTATTGTTAGGCGGTTAGAAAAACACTTTTTACGACTTAATTTGAGAGGGAGTATTTTACGTTCGCCTTTTTTCGAGGTGGGGTTGTCTTCCGGGAAAATTTTATCATGAAAAATTCAAGGCTAGTTTGCATAATTTACATTTCAAACCGTAAACGTCTAATTCTTAATAGTGTGTAAAATTATAATAGTAGTTTTTTTAGATTTTAATGGTCAATTACGACAAAAATGGCCTTTTTAGGGGGGAAAGAAATTTTTTTTTATACCAAAAATTTGTGAAAAATGTAAGGAGTATTTAGTGAAAATGTGGTGAAAATTGGACAAACGGTTCGGCCGTAGTGAATATTTTTAAATTTCAAACAGACATATCTCCATGTTTTTTAAGTTCAAAAATCGCCCTTGTTACTTCCTTGCTAACCGACTAAGGAAAATTGTGAGAAAATTTGGTGAAATCGGATAAAACCGTGGCCGTAAAGTGTTCCAGAAAAAAATGCAACGGCCAGACGGACGGTGGAACGGACGGCCGGAACCACAGACAGAGTTGAGATCCATAATCTAATTGACCCTACGGGTTCTGGAAGACCCAACCTCCAAAAACCCGACGTGGAAGGTAAAACAATAACTATTAGGTGTACAAAATGAAACTCGGCTAAAATCTACAAAATTCAAATTTACCCTGTGGCTGAGTTTCATTTTGTACACCTAATAAATAAAACTTGTAGGAAATTTAATTCTCTATAAATTTGCACTTAATTATTTTTTTCTAGGATGCACCATTTTCTGAAAATAATTTTTTTTTAAATAAATTTATCTTGAAAACAGTGCGTCCTAGAGAAAAAATTAATAGAATAAAAATTAAAGAGAATTGAATTTCCAACTGATTTTATTTAGTGGATTTTTTCAATATCTGTTACGGTTTACGATTTACAAGCCTTTAAAAATTAACCTTCTTAATGGTTATACTTCAATAACCTTCTTACACGGAGAAGGTCAACTTTTGATGGACTTTAACGCCTAAAATGTTTAAAATTTTGAAAAAATGAACTACTAGGTGTACAAAATGAAACTCGGCTAAAATCTACAAAATTCAAATTTACCCTGTTGGCTGAGTTTCATTTTGTACACCTAATAATTTTTCCAAACCAATTAATCTTTTTACCCTCAAGATGGAAAATACGTGATTAAACCCAAGGATCATGCTTTTTTCAGTTAAGGTTCATTAAAAATGACAATAGCGGAGAAAAGAGTCAATGTCTTTATCATAGCTGTCACTTTGTTAGTCAACAGTTTTCAGAGACAAGATAAAAGAGGCCATTGTTGAACGTAAAACACGTGAAGAAAATTTTTTTATAATTTTTTTAAACATGGATTTATGATTTTCTACAAGATTGAATTGTTACGATTTAGTTAGAACGCTTTTTCTATATGGGAGTGGCTATTTGACCTTGCTGAACAATGGTAATTAAAAACTATTATTCCTTTTTATTTGGTGACTAAGCGTAGTAGTTGAGAGTTAATTTTTTCTTCGCTTGAACTTCTAATATGGCGTCTAAAAAGTCTTCGTGGGTGACGGAAGTACCGTTTCGTCTTAAAGCGATCATTCCGGCTTCGACACAAACCGCTTTGCATTGTGCGCCGTTGAAGTCGTCGGTCGAACGAGCGATTTCGTCCATGTCGACGTCCGGGCTAACGTGCATTTTCCTCGAGTGTATCTGCATGATTCTAGCCCTGGCGGTTTCGTTCGGATGCGGAAATTCGATTTTTCTGTCGAGCCTACCAGAGCGTAGAAGTGCCGGGTCGAGGATGTCGACTCTGTTCGTAGCAGCGATTACTTTAATGTCTGCTGACGAGCTGAAACCGTCGAGCTGGTTGAGAAGCTCGAGCATCGTCCTCTGAACTTCTCGATCGCCCGCTTTAACTGAATCGAACCGTTTTGTACCGATGGCGTCGAGTTCGTCTATAAAAATGATCGTCGGTGCTTTCTCTTTAGCCAGAGCGAACGCATCACGGACTAATTTGGCACCGTCGCCGATAAACATTTGGACCAGCTGAGGTCCCGCTAATTTTAAAAATGTCGACTTGGACTGCGCCGCACATGCTCGGGCCAAAAGAGTCTTTCCTGTACCCGGAGGTCCGTAAAGTAAAACGCCCTTGGGCGGTTGAATTCCGAGCGTTTTAAATTTCTCTTTGTGCGTCATCGGAAGAACAACCGCCTCTACTAATTCCTGTATTTGCTTATCCAGACCACCGATATCGGAATATTGCTCTGTCGGCCTTTCATCCAATTCCATCGCTTTTACTCTGGCGTCGTACTCAGGAGGTAGAGTATCCAAAACCAAATAGGAGTCTTTATTTACTCCTACTAAATCACCAGGTTTTAATTTATCTGGATCGACTAAGCCGATAACGGGAAGAAAATATGTTTGCCTTGTCGAAGTTTTAATCACCGCCGATTTTCCTTCTCTCTTAGCGTCGACGTCCACCGCGGCTCCTTCTTCTTCTTTATCCGGTTGGAGTTCAAGTACTTCGACAATATTTGCGATCAAATAAGGAAGAGTTTTGTTCACTTTGATTTTATCGCTATTCTCTCGAATTTTGTCTTTTTGAGCTTTAAGTTCGTGATTAATAGACATCAAATCGCTTTTCATAATGTGGATTTCCGATTCGAGAAGACGCGTACGGCGAACGATATCGTTATCCGACATTTTCTCGATGGAATCCCCTTCGACACCCATCATCGACATACCTTCCTCATCCCACATCATAAAAAATTAAAAATTTTTCTTTTTCATCTGAAAAAAACTATTTTTTACCATCTGAATTTTTTTAATGGCTTAAGAAGAACATTAATTAAAACCGCTCCTTAAAAGTCCCCCAAAAAAGGAAAGGTGAGAAAATTAGAGGGTTTATTAAGGTCACCATTTCAAGATTTGTCCGGAAGTCGTAAGAAAGTATTAAAAATCAGAGAGGCGTGAAAGAGAAATTTCCAAAATCTTCGAAAACTGGCGAATTTTTTTACGAAATTTAAAATTTAAAAAAACAGTCGAAAATGAAAGTTGCTAAACAAAGTAACAGTCATTTGGACTCATAAAAATCAAAGAGAAAACAAAGAGAAACTCAAATATTTTTTTAAAGCATCATCGGGTTATAAGATTTTATGAAGGAAAGCTGAGATTGTCGGGAAAATCTCGACAATCGGCGTCGACGATCTTGAAAAATTTTTTCACACTCGACAAAATCTGAAGATTTAGGTAACAACGTCAAGATAAAACTTTCTTAAAACAAAGATATCATTACAATAGGATAATAATTTAAATTGGCGAGTGAAAGTGACCATGGCCAAGGTTATTGCATCGGTTTTTTTTAAAACGTAGTACAATAGGTACATGTCTTTTATTTTCCGCCACTTTGCGGTGTAACCAATGGCGGAATGGGGGGGCTTTTGGAACTTAGCCCCCTTTGGCTAGCCAAATAGCCCCATAAAGGGGCTTCTAAAAAAATTTAAAGAATTTTTGACGTTAAAAAATTCCAAAAGTCAATATTTCATAATGCTCATAAAATATCAAAATTTATCAACAATGCCCTAAATAATGAAGTGGTATTTTTCTTGTCTACTAGATCCGATTTTTTATCAAATCAATGCCATGACTTTCAACCCAGAAGTTGCCCAATATTCGGCCAATCTATTTTTTCGTTAATTTATAGGCCCGTTTGACATCAAGGATCAAAAAATGTTTAACGTTTGTATTATGATAATAAGTAGTTTGATCGAAAATTAGTTATAAACAAATTATTTTTTCTTCACAGGACCTTGTAAAACAACAGTTTTGGGGCGATTTTTGGTATTTTTTTGTGTATTTTAATTTATTTATGTTTCGAAATTAAATGACACCATGACCTCCCACGTGGTGGTTAATTGGATTTATAATATAAAAAATCTAAATTAACTCTCTTACGATCTTTTGTGGAGGTAAATTGAATTTACGCAACTTGACGTGCCTTTAGATAAAATGAAATTCAATTCTCTAAGGGTCCTGGCCTCTAATTTTCACACCTTGGTTATGTTTGATTGATTAATAATTAAACAGTTGAAACTACTATGTTAAATACATACTTTCAAACCAAAATTCCAAAGCGCGAAATGAAAAAGAGGAATTGGTATAAAGGGTTTTTCTTAGGCAAAAGGCTGAAAGGAATGGTCCAAAAATTGTATTTCTCGACCAGAAAACCCAGGAAAACTACCAAAAATCCGTTAAAAAGATGTTAACGCCCAAAACCCATTTAACTAGAATGTTAAAAGCTCAAAAACGCTATGAAATGGCTGTTTTTTGTGTTTTTTTTTTTTTTTTTCAGCAAAAAATAGAGCAAAACGTCCCAAAACCTGACTAACGCAAAATGACTAACGTGAGAACGATGAATGGAAAGAAGTTTTTCAAGGTTTCCAGGAAAAAGAAGTAGTTTTTCAACAATTAAACCCAAAACGCCAAATGTCAAGTTCGAAACGTGGGAGTCACCCGAAGAATGCACTATTGCCAATTAGCTGAGAAGCCTTGACGCGTAAAAAAAAAGTTTGGACAAATTTCGACCCGAAATTAAGTGCATTGTCAAAAAAAAAGTTGAGCAATTTTTTTTCGTATTAGTAGAGCATTTCGCAATTGGACAAATTGGTCAACGTAGGTGTTCCAGTGTCAATCAAAATACGAACTAAATTTTGAAAAATTAACAAGATTATAGAATTAGAATTAGAATTAGAATTTTTATTTCCTCAATTGATACAAAAGTATGTTCAGGTACGTCATAGATTAAATTCTTAAAACTAACAAGAGACCATAGCACATAAAATATCAGGTAACACATAAAATAAATAAATACATAAAAATAAAAATAATACATTTACCACTTCATCAAAATTTATCACTTAAAAACTCTTTGGTACTATAGTATGACTTTGAAAGGAGAAGCTGTTTTAACCGGTTTTTAAATTGTTTTATACTTTTGGTTTTTAAATCTACCGGCAAGTGATTGAAAATTTTAATACCTGCGTACAGAACACTTTTGTTATTTATTTTATTATTTTTTTCTGTGCAATGGAGTTCGTGATTTCTTCGAGTATGGTAGCAGTGAACATCCGAATTTTTGGTCAATGAGTGTTCCTTTTTTTTAATTAAAACTGAAACAGCCAAGACATACAGGGACGGGAGCGTGAGGATACCCATCTTTTTGAAGTGTTCCCGGCAAGATTCCCTATACCCAAGTCCGCACATGATGCGAATGATCCTTTTTTGAATCCGAAATATTCTTTCAGAATGAGTACTCGCGCCCCAAAACATTAGACCATACATCAAGAGTGATTGCACACATCCCATGTAAACTGTTTTGAGAATTTCTTGGCTACATGACTGTCTCAAAATGCGCATAGCAAAACCAAGTTTGCTAAGCTTGGGAATCAAGTGGTCAATGTGACTTTCCCAGGAGAGTTCTGAATCAAGAATGAGACCTAAAACCTTACTTGAAAATGACTGCCCAAGGCCAAGGTCAACCGAATTTCCCTGAAGAATGGAAGTGTTTGCCGATGAGAAAAAATTTATGACTACAGTTTTGCTTAAGTTTAAAATAAAACCATTTTCCTCAGACCAAAACTTAACTTTGTTCATGACAGTCACTAGCTTAAGCTGAAGGCACTCTACAGACACTGCTGAAATTAGTATTGTAGCGTCGTCGGCAAATATGAAAGTGTCTTCACCCGACACATCCACAAAATCATTTATATAGATCAAGAACAATAACGGCCCTAAGATTGATCCTTGAGGCACCCCACAGGTGATAGATTCAACATTCGATAGATGGCCATCGCAAGTTGCTCGTTGGCAACGACCTTGGAGATAAGACGCAAATAAATTGTTCGATAGCCCGCGCACACCAATCTTTTCCAGCTTTTGTAGTAAACGGAAGTGGTTCACAAGGTCAAAAGCTTTTGAAAAATCAAGGAAAATACCAGCAACACATAGCTTTCCAACCTTGGACCTAACAATCTTTTCGGTGATGCTAAACAACGCATCATCCGTCGAACGATTTTTCCTGAAACCAAACTGTCTATCTGAAAGAAAACCAATCTTACTAATAAAATCATAGAGCCTCTCATAAATCGCTTTTTCGATGACTTTTCCAAACACAGACAGAAGCGCTATCGGCCTATAGTTCTGAATTTCAACTTTGTCACCCTTTTTGTATACCGGTACGATTTTCGCAGTTTTTAAATCCTCTGGGTAAACTCCCGTCTCAAAAATACAGTTAATAATATTCATCAATGGACCAGTTAGCGAATCTGCACATGTGTGTAGTAGAATACTGTTGTATTCGTCCAAGCCTGCAGCATGTCCTTTTTTTATAGATTTAATCAGCATAGATATTTCAGCAGTAGTGCACGGACGAAAGTAAAGCGAGTTCGGTTGATTAAAATAGTAGTTGACGAGCGAGGGAGAGCACACCGGCTTTGGAATATCTAAGAAATATCGATTAAACGCTTCGGATAAGAGTGCAGGATCACTAACCAATTTATTTTCTATTAGAATTTCATGTGGACTATAATTTTTTGACGTGCTATTCCCTATTTGCCTCTTCACAATTTGCCAGACAGCTTTTGGTTTGTTCAGAGAGTCTTTTATGAATGAGTTATTTTCCATTTGCTTGGACTGCTTTATAACATTTTCAAGTATTCTTTTGTAATTCTTATAATAGCTCGTTAGTTTATGGTCCTCCGAGTTTTTTGACAGGGCATAGAGGTCATTTTTTCGCTTACAAGACACTTTGATACCTTTCGTCAGCCAGGTTTTATCAGAACGATTTGAGGGTTTACGCTTGCTATTCGCTTTCCTGCGAGATGGGCAAGCTATATCAAAATAATAATTAAGGGTGGATAAGAATGCTTTATATTTATCGTTCGCATTGTAGAATTGTTTTATAGGGTCCCAGTTCTCGTTTTTTAGAAAGCAATTTAAATTATGTAAATTTTCATCGCTAAGACACCTCACGTTGCTTACTGACGGTTTTGCTACGTTTTCAGTTACTGAACCCACATCAGCATTAAAAAGCAGCATATTGTGGTCTGAGAAACCTGGATTTTCGTTAACGATATTATGAGTAGCAATTTCGTCATCACAGAGTATCTGATCGAGGCATGAGACCGAGATTCCTTTTATTCTAGTTGGACCAGACACTCTGAAACTCAAACCATGCGCGGAGGAGAGATTAGTCAAGCATTTTTGGTTGCAACCATTCTCGAGAAAGTTCACATTAAAATCCCCTACTATCAACAGTTTCTTTCCTTTAGATTTATATATCGATATCATTCGGTCTAAGCATTCGACAAAATCATCGAAAATTCCCAAAGGCGACCTATATACACAAATTACAACCATATTATACCTAATAATTTCAACTGCAACATGTTCAAACGTTAACTCCGTATTCAGAATTTCAGTGATTGAACATACACGAAAATTTACGTCATTTCTTACGAGGATCATAACCCCTCCATGGACATGCTCCCGCCTGCAAAACTCATTTGCTACACTGTACCCATCAAGACGAACGACACCTTTGCAGTTTATATTAATCCAGTGTTCAGCTATGCAGATAATATCAATATTCAGGTTTTTGTACTCATTTATTTTTATATCAAGGAAATTTATTTTATTTAAAATACTCTGCACATTTTGATAGTAAATATTTAAACATCTTTTATTTGTGACATGATTATCGTTATTCATTACGGACATATTATGAAAATTCTCCTTTACGGTATCGTTTAAAGGTTCGATTTGAACCAAATTATCATTTAATCTAAAAAACAGCAAGGTATGGGGGGAGTTTCAATGGACCGATCAACAACAACTTCAAGGACTTTTATAATTTCATAAGCTAGAACAAATCTACCTAATATATATTTTTTAAATTAAAAGGGTTGTTGAAATAAACCTTGGCCTTGAAGTTTGAAAGGACTTGAAGCTCCCTCCTCCCCCCCCCCCCTACAAATCAATTTCTCAATTCTTCTACTTAAAGCGTAATCATGGTTTTATAACGTCTAGACGTCAAAAATGAGCCGAAAATATCTCTCGTTCCGATATGAAGATATCAAAGAAATTAATGGCCTCGCCCCAAGCCAAAAAGGGAATGAATTAATATTCAATTTATGGCGAAATGATCAATTTACCCTCAAGGAAAATACATGCCATGTTAGCTCTATGGAGCCGTTTTCTTAATATTGATTACTGATAAGATTTTGAAGTTTATACACATTTTTCTCTCATGATGGAACGCCCCTGGAGGGTCTTTTGTCATCTCAACAATGAGGCCAGTTGATATTTATCTTCTTATCACTTATCAATTTTTGGTATTCTGAGCCCTTTTTAACTTCCTCAAAGAGAAGTTATTCTGACACCCTGTACAGTCTCTGGAAAAGGGTCTCCCAGACCCCGCAGAGGAAAACTGATTAGAGAACTTTGCCGATCATCAAGGTCCATCATTCATCAATCATCATTCAAGGTTGTCTGAGGTGCCGGCCGTCCGTCTCAAAGACTATCGGAATAAGGGATTTTTGCTTTCACTTCCATTTGGCCGAAAAAATTCCAGAAGATGCCTCTCTATGTGAGTAAGAACTGACATAATTTTCTGATCAGAAAACCGAGCTCTTTTTCTTTCTTTTTTTAAATTGTTTAGCATCAAAAGACGCATCTTTGAGAATTTTTTGAAAATTTTTCAAAACTTTAAAGCGTGAAAAATTAATTTGTATAACTTTCGAGGCATCAGAAAAAATGATTTCCTTTACGGTGGCAACACTAAATTAATACAGCTTTAAGAGGTACCTAAATTGTACCTCTCATAATTTTTTCAGATATTTGGAGGTGGTAGAACAGTATTTATAAATTTTTATTTCAAAAATCGCGGAGATATGTCAGTTTGAAAATTGTTGGTGTAAAAGAAAAGAAAAATTTTATAGTAGAGAGAAATGTGATGCTTTTACACAAAAATAAATACCGTACGAACTTTAAGTGCTTTTGGTCAGTTTCGCTTGGCGGTGCGAAACGCTAGTTCCTAGATAAATAAAAAAATAAAACTTTGAAAATTAAAAAAAAAATTACTCCCTTCCACAGATGTATACACTGAATTCTAGTGGTAAAAGAAAAAAGCCATTTCGACATTCCTGTTGTAGTAGAGGGAGATTTGTATAAAAATTCCCGCCTTTTTTGAAAACTCGATTTTTTAGAGGTATTTTTTTATCGCAAAAATAACCAACTAAACTCTTTCTTGCTTGTTGCGCATATTTTACAAAAATTTAAAAACCTAATTTTTTTAAATTTACTCTCGTTTATAGCCTAGGGGTGTACTATTTCCTGAGTAACTCCAAGTTGTTGAGGGTACATAATAGCTTTGTTCCAAGCGCAGTTTGAAACTGGTTCGAAACGCTTGAGAATGCGCAGAAAGATTTGAAATCGTTAGTCCGACAAATCTGAAGTCATCTGACGTCAAATTTGACGTCCAAATCATTTTGCGCATGCTCCAGGAGTTTCAAACTTCGGTTGGAGCAAAGCGATTATTTTAATATACTGCCTACTGTACTTTAATCTTCCCTTTAAAAGAAGAGCTCAGAGAAGTAAATAAAAGCCCATCGGGCATATGCCAAGGTTGTCCCTTTAACAATTCGCAAGCCTGCGTGTGAACAAAACTTTAACCTCCACGCTTTCGCCGAGTTCCCATTTCCGAAATGACGAAAGGATGGAAACGAAATAAGATAAGAAAATTAAAGGGTTCAAAGTTCGTCCGGATTTAATTTAAAATTTTCCATTTCCTGGGCCTTTTTAAATTGGCCCGTAAGTTTTCATCATCGTGTTATGACGCGTTTTCGACCCCGCATTTTTAAAAAATCTTAATTTATCTATTTATCGTCAAATTGAATATCAAAATGAACTCTGATCTCAGTTTAGTCATCGTTACTTCGTATTTGTGTGCTTGTTATTTAATTATGCCTACGCCGAAGGTACGTAAAACTTACGTAATTCCATTAGTTTTTTTTTAGAGTAAGTTGTTTTTGAGAGAAAAAAATACTTTAGGACTTCATTTTTATTTCGTGTCCTTGAAAAGATGCCTACCATGCACTTATCTAAACTCGAATTTTTCTTCCATTTTGTGGAATCATCTGAATTTCCCACACCTTCTTTTGAAAACCTAAATATTCGTTAGATGCATGGATAGATGTTTGGCGCCGTATCAATTAATTGTTTTCCAGTCCCTAACTTTTTTCGTTGTTATAAAAATTGTCTGCTAATATATCTAACCAGCTTGAAAAACTAAAAAGGGAAATCAGGATTCCTTTTATTTGAAGGAAACAGATCGCTTCCAGGTTCACAAAAGCGAAATAACTTCCAGAAAGGATTATCAATAAAACCTTAAGAAAAGGAATCCTAAAGTTTATAAATACCGAGCATAGATTAGAATTCACATCAATTCAACAAAGAATTCAAATTTTAGTAATAAAAGGCTTAATATTTAAAATTTTACGCACCTTGAGTAAAATGAGAGAAGAGAAGAAATGCTTCCCGGACATGTTTGTACAGGTCTGTGGAGGAGGGTGGGGATGAATATTCCCGCTTTTCTTACCATAAAGCTGAAAAAGTGGTAATAATTTACCGATAAATCGTTTGTTTTTTATGTATTAAAATTGTTAGTAATTGATATTTTGTTTCGTATTTAATTATAAATCATTATTAGTTAGCGTCTTTTTAATGTCACTTATTTAGAAGGCAGTGCTATGTTCACACTCTGTCCAATGATGAATTCATGTTTCCACAATGGAAAAGGTGTGTTTAGGGTATCCTTTTAGTTAAGAAAAGGAGAGTTCCTAGGAACGTTTAAATATGGGCCTAAAAGTAGGTTGTTTAAAAACAATAGAAATGCCTCTAGAATGATTGCTTTTTGCTTAAAATTTACATACTTATGTAGTTAAAGTTCATACCTATGAAAAAATTTATCTTTTCTATTTTGGATTTGAAAACGTGATTTCTTTGTTTACAGTTTATTGCAGCATAATGAAATTGAATGAGTGTAAAAATGCGAATGAAATGTGTTGGCAATTGAACAGCTCGAATCCCGAACTTGGGATCTGCAGGTGCCGCCCTGATTACGAATATGTCGATAACATTTGTGTGCCAAAGACGAGTGTGAGTACGTTACCGCCTGAGACGTTACGGCCGACCGAACCTTACGGAAGTGAAGGTAAAACTTGGAAGTCTCTCTTTAAAAAAATATAATTAATGATTTTTAGGGATGAGTGGTACTTGGTGGATATTAATCCCATGCTTATCGCTAGCCGTTATGGGTGCTTTAGTTTTACTTGGTAAAAAATATCGATTGACTGAAAGACTTTATGCGTTGCGCGTCCGACGTTACAATACCGTTTTCGTATCAAGCGCAAACGTCGACGATGACGCTCCGATCACGTAACAATTTCCAAAGTTTTACCTTTTTACTATCTATTCCATATTTTGTGACTTCTCTATGCTTTTTCTTTGTATATAAGTATTTATTTTATCCTTCTGCGTATCAATAAAGTGTCAGTATTTTTTTAAAATTTGTATTCAGACTCTTTTCGTGGTTTTCGTGCAGAACTGAATTCTTAGGCACAAAATTATAAATCACGGTTTGTATAACGGAAATTATGTATATGTGTATAAAATGTAATTTTTATCTTATCCATTATTTGTACATTTTATGTAAACTTCAATACAATTTTATGTGATATTTCTTCTTTTTTTTCTTCTTCTTTTTTTATCTGTTCAAATCGCCTAAAGGCAGAGTAGGGTAGAATCGCAATCATATTTATTTTTTATTAGTATGATTAAAATTACTAATAATGAATATGATTATAGTCATGGATTTTATTTCTTACGATTATCGAAAAAGTCAGTTTTTTACAATTTTCCAAAAAATCAGTTTTTTACGATTTTCCAAAAAATTAGTTTTTTTTACGATTGTCCAAAAAATCAGTTTTTAACAATTTAAAAAAATCTTATTCTTTATGAAATGATACTTTTTATGATTTAAAAAAAAACCGGTGTTGTTCACATTTTTTTGAGAAAATTGAAAAAAAAAATTATAATTTTTTGAGAAAATTCATGATTTTTTAAAAAATACGTTTTTCTTAAAAAGTTGTTTAAAATTATGATTGTCTTTAAAAGAGATTTAAAAAATATGATTTTCTTTAAAAATTGTTTTAAAAAAAATATCAAAAGTTGATATTAAAGTTTCAGAACAAATACGTTCTGAAAAAATCTACCGAAAACCTTTATGATTAAGAATTTCCGAAAATCGTGAATAAAATATGAATGATCATGATTATAATCATATCCTTAAAAAAAATTATTATTGATTACAAATCTGAAGTCTGATTGGCTTCTTTAACCCTCATTTGAGAGAAGCAACCTTTTTTAATCTTAGGAAAATTAAAAACAAAAGTTTAATTTTATAATTTATTAAAAACGGCAATATTTAAATGCTAAACGTTTCTATAATAAAAAACAAAACGCTTAAAACATTTATCTACTTTAGTGAACAAAACTGTATCTCAAAAAATTAAAATACAAAAACTTCTGAAACGAGTCTATTTTAAATTGAATTTCCCATTTTTTAAAATAGACTTGACTTAATAACACTAACATTAATAATGGGGTAAGTTAATCACTGCGAATTTCATAATAAATTACAAAATGCTCAACAAGTTTTAAACAACATTAACATAAATTCCTTACTTTCAACAAAGGATACTAAAAATAAACAAATAAAAAAACATGAATTTTTAAAAAATTTAAAAGCTAAGTTTCACTACTGTGGGTAACTCAGAAGCTGTCGACCAAAAATTTTCTAAATAGTCACGTTTTTCTTTTTAAAAACAACTTATGTTAATGTTATTTTTTTTAACTAAAGCAAGTTTTAAGGATAAATTAAATCGTACTTACATTAATATTAAACATCTAATTACTACAATATAAATTTTCAGAAAATAAAACAAACTTTTTTATGAATAACAAACGTTTTTGATTTATTTATTGCTTATGGTCCATAATCGACGACAATTGAGAAATCAAAAACATTTGGTGTTAAATAAAATTTAATGTATTAATAAAAATTAAAAACTGAGGAACTCCTTTTGGTAATTAATTTAAAATCAAAGGACTTCCTGAAATCAATCACAAATTTCAAATAAAATATGAAATTGTTAAACAGCTAACAAATTTTATAACATTTCATAATTAAAAAGAAAAAAAATTGATCAAATTTTTTGGGTAAAACTTTTTTTTTAATCTGGGGGGATAAAAGTGAAGAGCCTGAATTTATCTCGGATATGAGGCCGGACATCTTCATTCTGGAAGAAAAAAAAAAAAAAATTAAAACATACTATTTTTAACAACAATATTAAATTACCAAATAAACAAGATCTTCGAGAAAAGGTAAAAGTTTCATGAGCTCCGAGTCTGTCTGGTCAACGAACCAACTTTCGATGGGAATCCCATTTTCAAGCTAGATAAAATAAAAAAACATTTAAAACAAAAATAATATGATTATGATCTTAATCGTAATTAAAAATAATATGATTACGATTATAGTCGTATTCATATTGCAATTTCCACTCTGTATAATTAATAATGATTTACCTGATAACCGAAGGCCTGAGGTGAATTGTCGACAATTATGGTTTTTGAAAGATCTCGACCAAGAATTGAGAGGTCTTTGATGTAGTTTCCATTGACGCAGACACAATGTTCTCTGAAAAGGCGATATTTGATGAGCTTTCTCGTCGGGTCGATCAAATTGAGAAGTTTGTCAGCGTAGACTCGCTTGGACGCTGTGAAAAGGATGACTTCAAACATCGATGAAACCCTTTCAAGGAACTCTTTAAAAAAAGGCCTCGTCCGAACAAATACAGTGTAGGATGAATCCTAAATAAAAAAGGATTAAGTATATTAAGAATAATGAATTTTAAGTTAATACCTGAAATAAAACAGGGAATGAAAACGAGGCGTCTTCGAGGTGTTGGAGGGAGCAATGAACGAGGGTTTCGTCGAGGTCTAAAACCAGCGAAAATTCAGGAGAAGATCGCGTTTTTAGAGGAAGCGCTGGGCATCGAGCTCTCATCTCAGAAGTCAAAGGTGGAAGATGTTTTATAAAAAGGTAAGGATCAAAAGCCCATTCCTGGAAATTAATTAATATTTTGAAGATGAGAAAGTGTAATTACTTCTTGAGTTTGATGGCAAATGGGTTGAGCTTCGTAGTCGCAGTATCCGAGATATTCGTCGGTTTCAACTTGTTGATTGTCGACAGACGAAAGATCTTCGTAGACTCCGCTACCGAGAACTTCATCTTTACCGAGTGCCATATTATTGACGACATCGACGACAGGGGAGAAAACAGCCAACTCTTCGGAGAGTCCACGTATCATCTCTTCTTCTTCACTTCCAGTCATTCCATTATCCTCATAAACCACGTTCGTTAAAAATCTATGGTTGTTCACATCCCAGCAATTTTCCTTCGTTTCCTCAGAAACAAGGTTCGCCAACGTATTTTCTTTTTGTATCATATTTTCGGTTTTTTTAGAACATTTCTTCGAAATTTTATTCTTTGCCTTCAAAACATTATTTGGAGAAGTCTGAAAAAATAAAATTTTAACTTGTATTATATTTTTTAAATTTAATTTTACCTGGACAAGAGTTGACTTTTTCTTCGAGCGTTCTAGGCTTGTCCCTTTTTTAGGTTTCTTCCTTAACCACGGCATTCTATTTTATAAAAAATCATATTAATTTTGTTTTACGATTACATGGGATTATATTAGGTGTACAAAATGAAACTCAGCCACAGGGTTTTGAATTTTGTAGATTTTAGCCGAGTTTCATTTCGTAGACCTAGTAGTTCATTGTTTCAAAATTTTGAACATTTTAGGTGTTAAAGTCCATCAAAAGTTGACCTTCTCCGTGTAAGAAGGTTATAGAAGTATAACCATTAAGAAGGTTAATTTTTAAAGGCTTGTAAATCGTAAACCGTTACAGATATTGAAAAAATGCACTAAATAAAATCTGTTGGAAATTTAATTCTCTTTAATTTTTATTCTATTCATTTTTTCTCTAGGACGCACTG
The DNA here is from genome assembly GCA_014119065.1 of Orius insidiosus. Classification (NCBI taxonomy): domain Eukaryota; kingdom Metazoa; phylum Arthropoda; class Insecta; order Hemiptera; family Anthocoridae; genus Orius; species Orius insidiosus. The sequence goes on from JACGAQ010000499.1 coordinate 59,949, forward strand.
TTTTCAAGATAAATTTATTTTTTTTAAATTATTTTCCAAAATGGTGCATCCTAGAAAAAATAATTAAGTGCAAATTTATAGAGAATTAAATTTCCAACAAGTTTTATTTATTAGGTGTACAAAATGAAACTCAGCCACAGGGTAAATTTGAATTTTGTAGATTTTAGCCGAGTTTCATTTTGTACACCTAATACTTCCCCCTCCGTTATACTTCCCCTCCTAAATACTCCCTCCCCCCTATGTTGTTCTTTCTCTTAAAGAAAGTTTTGGCTGGAAGCTCTTATTATTTCTTTTTTATATATAACAAAATAGTATTAGTGATAACTTGATTAATGATTACGATTATCCGAAATCATTTTCATAATAAAAAAATATGATTAAAATTATGGCCTTCTATAAAATCTCACGAAGTTTCTGATCTAGCACGAAAGAAACATTTCAAACATGAAAGAAATATTCCACAGCCCCTCAAAATTTGGCGGGAAATTCAATTTACCTGGATACTCCCGCGTATATTACAAAAATGACAAATATTTTCTTTTAAACCTTCCTCGAAGGAACAAAAACTTTTTTTTTATTTCTAAAATACGCTTAAAAAAAGTGATTTAAAAAATTACCTTATTTTTTGGGAACATTTCATTCAATAGTTGAAGTTCAGCGATGTTTGCAGTTCTGAAATATAATTTTAAAAAATTTTTAATGCGAATTTTAGAAATACGTACAATAAATAGCGAAGAGATCAATATAAAATAGGGTAATAAACGTCAAAATCTAGTATTTTCTAGAAAAATCAATACTTTTGTTATGATCCAGGGAGTTATTCCACTATAGAGTGACGGGAGAAAAATAAGATAAATGAAAAAAGACAAGCAACTTATTTTTTAAAAAATTCATCAATGGGGGAGAAAAACGACGGAAAGATTTACAAAAGTTTTGCATCAACTCCGAGAGTTGTGATGGATTGAATTAGATAGGGAGTCGGTAAAACGCGTTTGAAGGGCGAGGATTGCCGGAGGTGGCCGAGGAGGCGGCGTCGAAGGGAGCGGGAAAGGGATGGGTGGGGGAAGAAACCGGGGGCGGCACACATTAATCAATATACTTGACGTTCGAACGTCCTTTTCTAGACTTTACACAAACCCTGGAAAAATAAAAAAGTACCACTAGAAATAGAAAACTTTCATTTTATACTGCAAAGTTAAATAAAAAAAAAAACTATTCTTCACTTTTGGATGCAGAAAAAAATTACAATCCCACCTCTCTTAAGCATTTAGAAAGAAAAATGAAGGAATTTCAGCCTAATATGTAACTCGCACAGATTGAATTTTACAAATTTTTTTCCCTCAAAATAAGGGCATATTGAACAAAAAATCCTCCTAATTTTCAGCATTTAGAACGAAAAATGATGGAATATCATCCTAATCTCTAAAAATCTCTCAGCATTTTCAAAATAAATAACTACAAAAGGAAGATTCCGTGAAAATTTGGTAAACGAATGAAAAATAGTAAGGTGTTCCGGAAAAAATGGCGACGGACGGCCGGCAAAAGAGACGACCTCATGAACGGTATGGATAATTTTCCTCTTCAGGGTACAGAAGAGCCTCTCCCAAAATCCGTACAAAGAGGGTAATAGAATAACTTCTCTTAAAGAAAGTTGAAAACTTATTTTCATATAATTGACAGAGCGAAATTCTCTAAAACTACAAAATTTAAGTTTTTTTTTTCCTTTAATTTTCTGGAAACACTAGGCTAGGACGGTCGAGAGAGCGCACGAGTAGGATGATGAGGAGCGCGGGGTATTCAAGGTCGAACGTACAGTCACAACTACAAATAATTCCCTTCTACCAATGGCCACAGGAACTTAAAATTCAAATTAAATATTTTAAAAAAAATTGATAAACCATTTAAATTAAGACGACAATTATGAGAGAAAATGGTATAACAGCAAATTGAGAAACACCGTAGTTGGGGAAAAAACTATTTTAAGATTTTAACTGTGCGTAGTTGGAAACGATGGATGAATGAACTTGATCAACCTGTAGAGCATAATCGTAATCATGATATGTAATCACGATTACAATTATAATTGTAATCAAAATATATTTAATTACGATAACGACTACGGATACGATTGTCATTACGATATGATAATCAAACAATTTGTAAATATGTTTTAATCTACGATTTTCCAGTAAATCTTACTTTTATAACTTTACGAAAAAATCATATTTTTAATAATAATAAAAATTCGCACCCACCAAAGAATTTTTGAGAACATTAAAATTGCAATTTGTGGGGGGGGGGGGGGGGGGTACGATTTTTGGAAAAGAAAATCATAATTTTTATACACCTTTTTTGAGAATATCATAGCAAGTAAAATCGTAATTTTCCAAAAAAATTGAAGGAAAAAAATCCGCTATTTTATATTAAAAAAAAAACTCGTTAAAAATTTACAATTTTCCAAAAACCATAAAACAACTACTATGTATGCACAATTTTGAAGAAAAATAAAATAAAATAAATCGTTTAACAAAAACACCTACATATAAGTTAGAGAAAAAAGCATTTAAAAAAATACATTTTCAAAAATTCGAAAAATGAAAAGTGAGGGGGTAAAAATACGATTTTCTCCGAATCATAATCATATCCTAAATTGTAATCATGATCAAAAATGACGTGATAGCGACGTAATCGTAATTATGGTTTTAAAAAATTAAAAAGTTTATAAAGAAGTTCAAAAAACTGCCGGTTATACACAAACGCGAAACCCCATTTGAAAATTTGATTTAGCAATTTTCCCACCAATTTTTGTATGTGACATAAACGAGCGTCAAACATGGTTAGAACCATTAGAAAAGTTGACAGTTCCCAGAAATGTTTTAAAATAAATAAAGTTCAGTTTTCAGTAAAAAATCTGAAGAGAAAAGTGAGCGAAAATTGAAATAAAAAGCGAGTTGGGGTTCGGAGTGGAAATAAGAGGGAAACATGGCCGGTGTTATTTATACGTTAGGTTCGGCCCGTTTTGACGGCAGGAATAAAACGGGTGGGAAATATCTTAATATTGATTGTTTTAAGTTGGATTTTACTTAATTAGAACGTAAAAAACATGTTTATTTAATAGAAAATGGTTTCTCACCTACCGTTTACACCAGAAGCTAGATTTTCGAGAAAGTTGATTTCGACGTTTCGAAAACGAACATTTTTTTATCAACTAAAAATCCCAAACGGCAAACCGTCCTGGCCTCCTCTACCATCCCCCTTCTCATCCCCACTCCGTCAACGCGCAAGAACTTTGTCGACCCTAGCGCCATCGACGTATAAACCTCCAAACGGGATATTTATACAAAAATTTATTTTTATAAATTATTTTAAAAGCCTAAAAGCGCATTTTAAAAAACCTAAAGTTTAAACAAACTTTAAAAAACCACCTGGTGAACTTCATTTTTTTTTCATTGTACAGGAGAAATAAAAAATATTCGATTTGACCGGGGTCTGGAAGACCCTTCCCAAAAACCCGACGTCGAGGGTATCGCAATAACTTCTTTAAGGAAGTTAAAACCCGACATTTTGGGGTAAAGTGCCTTGAAATTACAAATTACATCTTTCAATAGAAATATTACTGCTAAGCGAGCAATTTTCACTTTTTTTTACCATCCAATTTTACTTCCAAAAAATTGTCTGTAGGTTAAAATAATTAAATTATTTACGAAGATTTCTTTTCTTCGAAATCTACCTATTTTTTTTTTATTTCGAAATGCTCGAAACTTTTCCTCGCACCATTGTGACGTTACAACGTTGCGTTATTTTTTATCATTCTTATCAAACCATGTTATCAGTCTGATAACAGACGGTGTAAGCTATGTAAGTATATTATTTTGGAAAAAATATTATTTTTGAAGCCTATAATGTTTTATTTATCAAGATTGATCAGACATCCTGGCGTTAGATCTAATTTTCAAACAAGTTCGTCAAAAATGGTCAAATATCTGAATCAAACCGAAGCGATTAATATCGATCAAGAATTGTTCAACGATTATAAATTTAGTGTGGACCAATTAATGGAGTTGGCAGGCTTAAGCTGTGCGAATGCGATATATAAATGTTATCCGAAAAGTGAGAAAGTTTTAGTTTGCTGCGGCCCTGGGAACAACGGTGGCGATGGGCTCGTTTGCTCGAGGCATCTAAAACATTATGGCTACAATCCGAAAATCTATTATCCCAAAAGGACCGATTTGACTCTCTATAAAAATTTGACTGAACAGTGTAAAGCTTTAGAAATCGAGTTTCTTGGTGAAGTGAATCTTGAAATTTTGGATTGTTCCGATTTGATCGTTGATGCTTTATTCGGATTTAGTTTCAAGCCTCCCGTCCGGCCAAATTTTGTACCTCTTATGGAAGCGCTTGTAGTCACCAAGACGCCAATCTGCAGCATCGATATTCCCAGCGGATGGGATGTTGAGAATGGACCTCCAGAAAACTCGATACGACCAGACATGCTCATCTCTCTCACCGCTCCCAAAATGTGCGCCCGAAAATTCAACGGAACCCATCATTACTTAGGTGGAAGATTCGTCCCTTTCGCTTTAGAAAAAAATACGACCTTCAATTACCAAAATATCCAGGGACTGATAATTGTATTTCTCTATTAAATAAATAAACTTTTTATTTCGAAAAAAATATCACAATTTTTGAAGTCTTGAATGTTAGGTTTTGAGATTAAAGTTCCTCGTGCTCTTCATTTTCAAATTGGTAATCCTGTTGGATTTTTTCATCGCATAAACCAGCGACAGTCGAGCATAAAGTTATGTCCAGGTCGTCGCTTGCATTTGAAAACGTTTTCAAAAAACCTTCTTCGTTTTCTTCCAAAATGTTCTCACACTGAAATAAATAAATATTATTATACACCTCTTTTATTTTTTAAATGATCGAAGATTGAAAAAATGCTAAATATAAACCCCCTGGTAGGCAATTACAATTGACAAATTTTAATTACAGGGTGTCCCAGTTTTTTTTTTTTTTTTTTTCTCCAGATTTGTAATTTTCACAACATTTCAAATTGATTTGATTATGTTTATACCCCTTTTGACAAATTTTTAGCAAATTCAAGCGTCTGCTAGCTTCGTAATTTCAAACAAAGTAGGGTGTAATTGATTACTTTTTGTAACCGATTACATTTTGTTTATTGTAATCTGACTTTTAAACGATCAACTGGGGTGATTACTTTCTGCAATCGATTACTCAATGATCCCTTGATGATTACTTTTTCCTGGCTTAAAACGCTCTAAGATTGATAGATTGCTCAATGACTACTTTTTCCATGCCTAAAATGTTTAAGTAGGTACCTACTTTTATTTAAGTAATAGTTTTTTTTAATCATTAATCATTGTGATTACTAAATTACAAGTAATCGTTAACGTTAATATGTGAGTAATAATTATAAGTAATCAGTAAAAACACTATATGAGCGATTATGATTACAATCATAATCACGAGGAAAGTAATTGATTAATTTTTGTATCTTGCAATCACGGTTCAGAGTAATCAATTACTTTAATAATCATTAATCAGTAATCGATTACTTTTTGGTCTACTAGGATTTCAAATGAAAATCCCCATATTTAAATTAAGGACTTTTTTTCAGGCTGAAATGGCTACCTCTTTTTCTTCTCCAAAAGTGCTCCAAAAAATTTTCGGAGGCCCTACAAACTTACGTAAAACTTCAAACTTTTGTTTAGATCTGAATCCTGAATGATGTCTAACTCTCCGATCAAAGGATTCATATGTCCGCCTTCGGTGACGAGCTGAATAACATGAAGTTGTCCAGTCGTTTTAGATCTCGCTCGAACATAATCGTCCATTTTACTGCATATTCCTTCCATCAGTTCGGTTAAATAAACTTCAGATTTTCTCAACTCGACCTAAAAGAAAAATTTAAGTTAAAAATTAAGAATTTATCTCGCACTTACGGTTTTTTGACTTTGGTCTCCTTTATGGTCTAATCTGTATGTTCCGACTTCGAGTCTTTTTTCGGATCGACTTTTTCGATCGCCTTTTCCATCTCTTCGACAACTCGTTTGCACACTAAAGGAAAATAAGTTAGTGAGCACATTTGGTGCAAATCGGTTATAAAAATTATTTCAAGAAAAATGGACTTTATGATGAAAGGTTGCCTCTCTTGCCCTACTATCCCTACTAATTAATTAAAAAATTTTCAAGGAAACCTTGAGAATTTCTTAGCGCCTTTAAGTAAGCAAAATTTTTTTAAAAAAGGCGCCTTTTTAACCTGACCAGAGACAAAAAAAATTAATTGTATATCTCTTTGTTGCAAAGGCACACATTTCCTGTGGTTTTTGTGCAACTTTGCTTTTTACAAAACTTATTTTTGACACAAGATATATTGAGAAGGCAGAGAAACAACTTAGAAGGTATTTTAGGTTACAAATTGCACATTGTCAAATATTTTGATTTTATACTTTTTATGATTATTTTAAACGATAGAGAGTTAAAGCGAATGACCTTTTTATGGCAAAACTAAAGATATAAAAATAATAATTTACTACGTAATTTGAATATTTTACGTACCCAAGCATTTTAGCTCTTTGACGTTAATCCTTTGTCCGTTGATGACGGTAACGAAAAATAGGAACGTAAGTGCGTAAAAAATCTTCATAATCGAAGCCTTTTTTTATGAGGAATGGCGGGCGACACGTATTATCTGTAAAGGAAGAACACGTCTTCAGGTTTTATTGGCTAATCGGAATGTTCGGGGGAAGAATAATTAGTCGACGATAAACATGGAAGCACACATGTGTTTAATTACAGATGTTTTCAACTGATTATATTAAAACAAATGATTTAAATTAATTTTCAAAAAAATGGTTGAGGAAACACGGTCTTTGGAAGCGAGTGGCCTACTTCCGGGACGCCGACTTTTATGCTTAAGAGGGGGGAAAATAAAAGGGCCAAAGCTTTATTTATTTAGGCAAGCTAAAAATTTATTCTAAAAGGATTTTATTATCCAGCCAAATAAATTTTTGGTTACGTTATCATGAGATTTGCGGATTTGTACAAGCCGGAGAGACGTTTAGGAAAATATACAGGGTGTCCCAACTAGAGTGGACTAGAAACTTTACGCATTTAGTCCTAGAAAAAAAAGTTAAATGTAAACCCTCCTTAACTTTAGAAAAGGAATCGTCTCTATTTGGTAGATTTTGGTTTTGGTATACAGGGTGGCGCAGAGAGGTGTTAACTTCGTTATTTTAAATGGGAACCCTGTGTTTTCATGCTTTTATTCGATTCTACGCTTTATTTTAAGCAACTTTTACTTCGGTCATTTTTTCGATTGGAGCACTTCTTATGTATGAATTTTGCCCCCAACTAGATGGACCACTCCGCATGTCTATAATTTTCGTACTTAATAAAAAAAAAAAGTTAAATGTAAACCCCCCTTCTTTTTTGATGAAGAATTGATTGAAATAACGAATTTTGATTTTGGTATACCTACATGGTGTCCCAGAGCGACATCGTAATCTACGCAAAATTTCAAGTAGATTTCACTATTCATATGACCTCTTGGGACAACTCCCTCCTTAAATTCCCTCCTTCTTCATACTTCCCCCTCTTTAAACTTCTCTTTTATACTTCCCTCTCCTTCAATTTCCTCCTTCTTCATGCTTCCCCCTCTTTAAACTTCTCTTTTATACTTCTACCTCCTTAAATTCCCTCCTTCTTCATACTTCCCCCTCTTTAAACGTCTCTTTTATACTTCCCCCTCCTTAAATTCCCTCCTTCTTCATACTTCCCCCCTCTTTAAACTTCTCTTTTATACTTCTACCTCCTTAAATTCCCTCCTTCTTCATACTTCCCTCTCTTTAAACTTCTCTTTTATACTTCCCCCTCCTTAAATTCCCTCCTTCTTCATACTTCCCCCTCTTTAAACTTCTCTTTTATACTTCTACCTCCTTAAATTCCCTCCTTCTTCATACTTCCCCCTCTTTAAACGTCTCTTTTATACTTCCCCCTCCTTAAATTCCCTCCTTCTTCATACTTCCCCCTCTTTAAACTTCTCTTTTATACTTCTACCTCCTTAAATTCCCTCCTTCTTCATACTTCCCCCTCTTTAAACTTCTCTTTTATACTTCTACCTCCTTAAATTCCCTCCTTCTTCATACTTCCCCCCTCTTTAAACTTCTCTTTTATACTTCTACCTCCTTAAATTCCCTCCTTCTTCATACTTCCCCCTCTTTAAACTTCCCTTTTATACTTCTACCTCCTTAAATTCCCTCCTTCTTCATACTTCCCCTCTTTAAACTTCTCTTTTATACTTCTACCTCCTTAAATTCCCTCCTTCTTCATACTTCCCCCCTCTTTAAACTTCTCTTTTATACTTCTACCTCCTTAAATTCCCTCCTTCTTCATACTTCCCCCTCTTTAAACTTCCCTTTTATACTTCTACCTCCTTAAATTCCCTCCTTCTTCATACTTCCCCCCTCTTTAAACTTCTCTTTTATACTTCTACCTCCTTAAATTCCCTCCTTCTTCATACTTCCCCCTCTTTAAACGTCTCTTTTATACTTCCCCCTCCTTAAATTCCCTCCTTCTTCATACTTCCCCCTCTTTAAACTTCTCTTTATACTTCTACCTCCTTAAATTCCCTCCTTCTTCATACTTCCCCCTCTTTAAACTTCTCTTTTATACTTCTACCTCCTTAAATTCCCTCCTTCTTCATACTTCCCCCTCTTTAAACTTCTCTTTTATACTTCTACCTCCTTAAATTCCCTCCTTCTTCATACTTCCCCCCTCTTTAAACTTCTCTTTTATACTTCTACCTCCTTAAATTCCCTCCTTCTTCATACTTCCCCCTCTTTAAACGTCTCTTTTATACTTCCCCCTCCTTAAATTCCCTCCTTCTTCATACTTCCCCCTCTTTAAACTTCTCTTTTATACTTCTACCTCCTTAAATTCCCTCCTTCTTCATACTTCCCCCTCTTTAAACGTCTCTTTTATACTTCCCCCTCCTTAAATTCCCTCCTTCTTCATACTTCCCCCTCTTTAAACTTCTCTTTTATACTTCTACCTCCTTAAATTCCCTCCTTCTTCATACTTCCCCCTCTTTAAACTTCTCTTTTATACTTCTACCTCCTTAAATTCCCTCCTTCTTCATACTTCCCCCTCTTTAAACTTCTCTTTTATACTTCCCCCTCCTTAAATTCCCTCCTTCTTCATACTTCCCTCTCCTATATTGTTCCTGCTCTTAATGAAGTTTTCGTTGGAAGCTCTTCAAACTAGCACTTTTTTATAGCGTCCGCTTTGGAATTTCGTCATCTAGGGCCATGATACCAAAAGGGATATTGATTTAGAAGTAATTAACGGTAAGATTCTTCTAGGGTATTTCCTGAAAACTAAAAATGGAGCAGCCGATCTATCTCGACTATAACTCGACGACTCCTTTGGATGGTAACGTGGTCCGAGTGATGTCCTCCGCTATGGTCGAGTGCTGGGCCAACCCGAGCTCAGACAGCGAATTCGGACGAAAAGCAAAGTCCGCCATCGAACTTTCAAGATTCCACGTCTCAAAAATGATCGGCTGCAAAGAAGACGAAATCGTTTTCACCTCCGGAGGAACCGAGGCAAGAAAAACTTATAAAGAAACAAAATGTTATCGATATTTTTAGGCGAGCAACATGATTATAAAAAGTTGTATCGAGAATTTCGGTAAAAACACACGAAAAAGACCTCATGTTATCACGACTACTGTTGAACACGACGCGACAAGCAAACTTCTTCAGCATTTACTCGACACTACAAATTTAGGTAGCGAATGTTCATTATTTGAATGAATAATTTTTTCTTGTTTAGATGTTACATTCGTCGGTCTTGAAAAAAATGGGACTCTTTCTCCGTCGAAAATTGTTAAGGCAATAAATGAATCGACTTGTCTGATAACGATTATGTTGGCGAATAATGAAACGGGAATTATATTCCCTGTCAAAGAGATTGCGAGGTAAGGTTTTAATTTATTTTATGGTCAAAATCGGTCCAATAGTTTTGAAGTAAAATTTACTACCTAAAATATCGCATCCTGAAAAACATGTCAATTGTCAAAAATTAATTTGTTTTTGGCAGCGTTCCGCCGCTCCCAAAAAAATAAATAATTTTGCGATCTCGGGGGGAAAAAAAGTACTCGGTAGCGCACGGGCAAAATGTCCAAAATGCAAAAATTCCTTTAAAACGGCTATACTTCCTCAAAATAAATTGGAACCCCTACTTTTGAGGGCAGCGTCTACACACAATTTTACGTGAAATTGATTCTTTAATTTCTTCTGATCTTCGTTTCTATCAAAAATATAAAAATAAAGAATACACAAAGTACAAGATCCTTGTGAAAATCTTTTCTTTTTCTAAGTTGTATTTTTAACTTCCTTAAAGTTAAGGACTTGACTGCTAAGTCAAGCTGTCAGAATTAGGTAACTTTGAATCGAGTCATAAATGGCGGGACTTTTTTAGAATTTTTGATCAGTAATTATGACTTTTATGTTTTAATTGTTTATTTAAATATTTAAATAAAAAGAGAAGGTTTTAATCTTTGTGGAAGAAATCGTTTAAAAAGTATTTTATTTAAATAAAAAGATCTATGAGAACGCCATCTTCGGTTGATTCGGCAACAGTTGTTAACCTCACGTCCAGTGTTCCAGAAGTTTCTATGAATAAAAAGGATTAAAAATTAAAAGTTTTGATTTCGAAATAATTTTCTTTGAAGGAGTGCGTTTGATTGGAAGTTAATAAAAAAGTGTTGGGAGTTTGGTAGTTGATTGCTTTTGAAATATTCGTCGAAAAAGGAAAAGCCGAGTAAGAACAAAGGGGTATTTTTGTTTTACACAATGGTTTCTTTACCGAGACGAATAATAAAAGAAACGCAAAGACTTCTTCAGGAGCCAGTTCCGGGTATAAGCGCCGTCCCCGACGATAGCAACGCTCGATATTTCCATGTTATCGTCACCGGGCCAGACGATTCACCATTCGAAGGTGGATTATTCAAGCTTGAGCTTTTCCTTCCGGAAGATTATCCGATGTCCGCCCCGAAAGTAAGATTCGTCACGAAAATCTATCATCCGAATATAGACAGGCTTGGTCGTATCTGCTTAGATATTCTCAAAGACAAATGGTCTCCGGCTCTGCAGATCCGCACCGTACTACTTTCAATCCAAGCGCTTCTAAGCGCTCCGAATCCGGACGATCCGCTCGCCAACGACGTCGCTGAACTCTGGAAAGTCGACGAAGCCGAAGCGATTCGCAATGCGAAAGAATGGACTCGTCGCTACGCCATGGAAAACTAATGCAACATCATCAAACCAAAGGACAATTTCATTATTCATAATGTGATAAATTATATATTATACCAAGCATTGAGAAAAAAAAAATGTGCCCTAAACATCTTGCTAAATAGTCTTTTTTTCCAGCTCACCCGTAGTTTCCGGAAGCACTTATTTTCGTCCCTGAATTTTATAAATCACAGTTTTAGTCATTTTAAGTTTATATTTTTATTTAAATCATTCCTTTTTTAAGCCTTTTGATTTAGCATGGCATAGCTTTTTGGTTCGTCATAATGTTGCTATCATCATTGCAAAAGTTTTATCGTTTTTCGTTTATAGTCCGTAATCAGTTTGACACATCGGTTTTCTTTGGATTTGAAAAGGATTTGTCGATGAAGTAGAATGTTGTTGTATTGATGTGTGCAAAGAACTTTTATCCAGGCATGGAAATGTATAAATTAATATGACTTAAAATATAATTTGTTATTGTAACAAGTTTCATTTGATTTGAACTTCCAATTTTAAAAGTACCTTCTCCTCTAAAATCATCGGCATATTTAAGCCAGCGATCCTTGGCTGGTCGAATAGCTCCTTCTCGATAAATTTCAATTCACTGTTATTTAAAAGCCAATTTTTGATAATTTCCCTGGTCTAAAAACACCCGTTTTAACAGGTGTTCGGGCGTTTAACACCTTTTTATGGGGTTTTTGGTCTTCCTTGAAAAACATCCGTTTTTAAAAGGTGTTTAAAATCCATTTTTTGACCAGTTTCATTGATTTCCCGGTCTAGAACGACCTGTTATATCGGGGTCGTTTTCTTCGATCTTCTGGTTGCATAACACTTAGTGTTTCATTGTGGTTTTGATGTAGACACCATTTTAATCGAGTGGCGTAAAAACACCAGTTTAATCAAGTGTTCGATGTAGAAACACCAGTTTAATCGGGTGTTTGGGGTTTCTGATCTTTCAACACTCTTTTGAGTAATTCCCCTTGATTTTTGATTTAGAAACACCCGTTTTATCAGGTGTTTGGGCGTTTAACACCTTTTTACGGGGTTTTTGGTCTTCCTTGAAAAACATCCGTTTTTTAAATGTGTTTAACATCTGTTTTACCAGTTATTTGACCAGTTTCCTCGATTTCCGGTCTAGAACGACCTGTTATATCGGGGTAGTTTTCTTCGATCTTCTGGTCGCATAACACATAGTGTTTCATCATGGTTGTGATGTAGAAACACCAGTTTAATCGGGTGTTCGGTGTAAAAACACCAGTTCAATCGGGTGTTCAGTGTAAAAACACCAGTTTAATCGGGTGTTCGGTGTAAAAACACCAGTTTAATCGGGTGTTTGGTGTAAAAACACCAGTTTAATCGGGTGTTCGATGTAGAAACACCAGTTTCATCGGGTGTTTGGCGTAGAAACACCAGTTTCATCGGGTGTTTGGTGTAGAAACACCAGTTTCATCGGGTGTTTGGTGTAGAAACACCAGTTTCAAAGGGTGTTTGGTGTAGAAACATCAGTTTCGTCGGGGTTTTGATCTTTCAACACTCTTTATGAGTAATTTCCCTTGATTTTTTTATTTAGAAACACCCATTTTATCAGGTATTCAGGCTTTAACACCTTTTTACTGGGTTTTTGTCTTCCTTGATTTTCTTCTTGCTTTTTTTTTTTTTTTTTTTTTTTTTTTTTTTTGAGCATTTATTTTGTTTCGGGGTTGTTTTCTTCGATGTTATGGTCGCAAAACATGGCTTTTGGGTAAAAAGGCCGGTTTTATCGAGTTTTTGGTGTAAAAACACCTGTTTTATCGGGTTTTTGGTGTGGAAACGCCCGCTTTGGGTCATTTCCCTCGATTTTTTGACTTAAACATTCATTTTATCAGCTGTTCGGGCAATTGCTCACATTTTATTACAAATGCTGTTTAATATAACTTAAGTATGTGTACTTAATGGACTGATTTTGACCAATTTTTTTTTTTTCTCTCTTTTTCTCTTTTAGCTTATTGAAAACTGTCAACAAGGAACGCCAAAATAAAGTTTTCCTTCATTCTGATGCTGCTCAGGCGATTGGTAAAGTCCAAGTTGATGTGAGCACCCTTGGAGTTGATTATTTAACCATTGTTGGGCACAAGGTTTGAACAAAAATGCGTCTAAATTAAAAAAAAAAGATGAAATTTTAGTTTTATGGCCCAAGAATTGGCTGTGTCTACTACAAGCAAGGCAGTCCCTTGGCGCCATTATTATTTGGCGGAGGACAAGAGAAGGGATTAAGATCTGGCACAGAAAATACACCATGCATTGCAGGTTTTTTTTTACATACCATTAGCCATATTGCAGGTTAAAAACTAATTTTAAAAAATTTGAGTTTAGGTTTGGGTGAAGCGGCTAAAATTGTGTATGAGCGACCAGAAATTGAAAAAACTCTGTTAAACTTGAGAGAATATTTTGAGCGCAAAATTAAGGTTTGTTTGTTTTTTTAAGTAAATATTTAACTTTTAAGTAGGAAACGTTTTTGAATGCCAAAATAAATTTTGAGGACGTGAAGAATCGGCTGCCGAATACCGTCAGTCTCTGTTTTCCTGGAAAAAACGGTCGAGAGATTTTGAAAAAATGCAAACGTGTTGTAGCAAGCACAGGTGCTGCATGCCATGCGGGACAGACGCAACCATCAGGTATTTTTGAATTTTTAAATAGAAAAGCTTGAAAAACATGAAGATTCTAGCGATTTTAATGGGACTTTTAAGTTACGAAGAGGCACTCGGAACTTTACGCCTTTCAATCGGTCGAGAAACGACTCCACGCGACATCGATGACGCCATTCAAGATTTTATCCGGTCAATAAGTTAAAACAAAAACTACACATTTTAAAGAATTATTTTTTTATTCTTAAAAAACATCAATAAATTGGTTGAGTTAAAAAAACTATGGTTAATAAACAAAATTAAATTTAAAAAAAGGTATTTTTTTTTCTGAAAAACCAAAATCTTTAAAAAATGCTTTTATCCTATACTCTCATTAGAAAAATGTGAAAGCACTAAAGCCATGGAAAAATATACAATTCTTTTAAGTACTTAAACATTAATTAAAAAATTAAGTAAATTACACAAATACATTTGTACAGATCTGTTTTACGCTATATAATTTAAAAATTTTTTTTCTCGTTTTTTTATAAAAATAATATTAATAGCGACCAATGAAGCGAAAGTAAAATCAGTACTTGAGCCCCATAAAGGGCGTGTTAAATTATGTACATAAGAGATTAACAATTACTAATTTTTTTTATTAACAATTTTACATTTAGGAGACATTTAAGAGAAGAAGTTGTTACCTAATTTAAACTATGTACAAAAACAGCGAGTTAAAAATTATTGTTTTATTATTATTGAAAATTTAAGTAAATGAGCTTGAGTACAATTTCGCGAGTGCCTGTTTAAGGAGGCTGGCTTTCGGTTTCTACAATTTTAAAAAAAGCTTGTTTAAAATTTGACTTAATTTTAAAATTTTTTGGTCTGTTGACTTTGTGATGTTAACATTTTTGAGACTAATCTGGATTAAAATTTGTTTTGGAAAGACATCATTAGATCGTGTTCGTAAAGTGCAATGAGGAGCATGATTCCGATGCCTGTGAGAAGACCTAAAAGCTGGAGAAGACACTGACAAAGTGAACCCCCTTCTTTGGAGTGGCTGCTGGTCAATTCTGGAATCTGAAAAATGAGAGAATTGGATTACAAATTGTGCCAGCTTAACTTGGGCGTATTCGTAAATACGAATACAAATATGAGGGGCGTTGGGAAAATGGCACACGTCTGGGAGAGCATTAAAAAATGGTTTTATGAAATAAAGTTAAATTTAAACCCCCCTTAATTTAAATCAAAGTATTAGGTGTACAAAATGAAACTCAGCCACAGGGTTTTGAATTTTGTAGATTTTAGTCGAGTTTCATTTTGTACACCTAGTAGTTCATTTTTTCAAAATTTTAATCATTTTAGGCGTTAAAGTCCATCAAAAGTTGACCTTCTCCGGGTAAGAAGGTTATTGAAGTATAACCATTAAGAAGGTTAATTTTTAAAGGCTTGTAAATCGTAAACCGTTACAGATATTGAAAAAATGCACTAAATAAAATCAGTTGGAAATTTAATTCTCTTTAATTTTTATTCTATTCTTTTCTTCTCTAGGACGCACTGTTTTCAAGATAAAATTAAAAAAAAAATTATTTTCCGAAAATGGTGCATCCTAGAAAAAAATAATTAAGTACAAATTTATAGAGAATTAAATTACCTACAATTTTTATTTATTAGGTGTACAAAATGAAACTCAGCCACAGGGTAAATTTGAATTGTGTAGATTTTAGCCGAGTTTCATTTTGTACACCTAATATTTGATGGTGTAGTTTAAAATGTGTTTGGGTAAACAGGGTGCCCCCAACAGAACGTAACTTCGTTATTTCAAAAGAGAACCCCTATTTTTTTATTTTAGATTCGTAATCTACGCAAAATTGGGCTAAAATCCAGGCTCAAACATGCTAAAATCCGTTAAAATTGTCCTAAAAGACTAATTTTTTGTCCGATGTTTGCAACTATCATAAATTCAAGCATCGCATTCTGCATCACGAGATGTCATCACTAACGGCCTTTTTTCAAGTTAGAACCCAAATTTCTTACTTCAGAAATAAAAATAAGCAATTTTTTAACAAAATTTTTCTTTTTGATGCACAAAAAAGACGCTGTAGCTCTTTCAAAATTTATGGTCCGAAAGAAAAATTCCTTTAGAAAACCGCTAATTTTCATTTCTTACTTCAGAAATAAAAATAAGCAATTTTTTAACAAAATTTTTCTTTTTGATGCACAAAAAAGACGCTGTAGCTCTTTCAAAATTTATGGTCCGAAAGAAAAATTCCTTTAGAAAACCGCTAATTTTCATTTCTTACTTCAGAAATAAAAATAAGCAATTTTTTAACAAAATTTTTCTTTTTGATGCACAAAAAAGACGCTGTAGCTCTTTCAAAATTTATGGTCCGAAAGAAAAATTCCTTTAGAAAACCGCTAATTTTCATTTCTTACTTCAGAAATAAAAATAAGCAATTTTTTAACAAAATTTTTCTTTTTGATGCACAAAAAAGACGCTGTAGCTCTTTCAAAATTTATGGTCCGAAAGAAAAATTCCTTTAGAAAACCGCTAATTTTCATTTCTTACTTCAGAAATAAAAATAAGCAATTTTTTAACAAAATTTTTCTTTTTGATGCACAAAAAAGACGCTGTAGCTCTTTCAAAATTTATGGTCCGAAAGAAAAATTCCTTTAGAAAACCGCTAATTTTCATTTCTTACTTCAGAAATAAAAATAAGCAATTTTTTAACAAAATTTTTCTTTTTGATGCACAAAAAAGACGCTGTAGCTCTTTCAAAATTTATGGTCCGAAAGAAAAATTCCTTTAGAAAACCGCTAATTTTCATTTCTGAGAAAATGAATAAAATATTCAAAATTTTTTTACCATATCAACAAGTGCAATATAAAGAAACATTCCAGCGGCTGCAGAAAAAACCCAAAGTTTGACGTGGTCGTTATGCCCAAGGATGATACCGATCGACATTCCAAAGAAGCACAAAAATGATGAGAGAAGATTATAAAAAACAGCCTGTTTTGCAGACATTCCAGCTTTGAGAAGGACAGCGAAATCGCCTGAAAGAAACGAATAAAATCGTGAAAAAATAATTTGTTTATACCGATTTCGTGAGGTAGTTCATGACAGAAGACAGCGACGGCTGTTGAGACTCCTCCGCCGATGTTGGCAGCGAATGCAGCACCGATGGCGAGACCGTCGGTCAAATTGTGGATTCCATCGCCCATCACGACCATCCAAGCAACTGATCCGAGCGACCCAGGAGCGGAATGGACATGACCATGGGTATGAGCATGACCGTGATGCCTCGTCTCATGTTCCCTAAAAGCACAAAATCAAAATCCAACTTCCAAAAACCAAATAAATTTTAAAATCCACAAAAAAATTTCTTTATAGTTCAAAACCAGACACTTTCTTTGGCCAGTTGTAAGTGGCTGTAAACTAAAATGAAAACATTTACTCACAAAACGAGAGCTGCCAAAGAACTACTCTGGTTCTGCCCTAAATCAAATAATTTATAAGCGTTAAATATGTTTAAAAATTAATTACCTTAAAATAATAGTTGTATAATCATTTTGAACATCACTAGGAGTTTCCAAAAGCTGTTTTTCTGATCCTGGCGCATCTTCTTTATTAGGATCATCCTAAAAGTTAAATTAGAAACAAAAAATCATAAATAAAATGAAAACCTCTTGAATTTTAGCAGTCCCATTTTCTTCCCTTATTTTACTAATATTGTTGATTTCCTGTTCTCCGACGCGATGTCCGTCTGAAATATGGAATAATAATTAAAATTAAAAGAAAATCATAAAATACCGGCACTGCTGGCTATTTCTCCATAACAATAAGGATATGAGCTATATTTATGTTTGCAAAGTTTTTCTCCCACTCTTGGTTCGGCTTCTTCCCCCAGGTCTTCAATCATCACTCTAACTTTCGTCTTGGTCTATAAATTTATAAATAGAGATTTATAAAAAAATTTAAATTTTTTACATTAGTTTTTCTTTGGTATTTTTTCTTCCACTCGGTGACCATGGAAAGGCATTTTTCCATAAAATAGAAAAAGACGATGGCCAAAGATGCTGTTAAACCTCTCCAGAGGTTGATTTCATGTTGGTCCTCTTCATCTTCTTCTTGACCGTGGTCATGATGAGAATGAGCGGACATCATCGCCTAAAAACAGGTTTAGAAAATCAAAAAAAGAGTTAGGCTTACATGAGGTAAAAGGTGAAGTAATGCGTCGCCGCAGAGGGTACCAACGGCGAGCGCAACCAGGAACTGTAGAAGACCATGATAAAGTGACATTTGCATCAAAGGAATCACCGCCACAGCCAAAAGACCGCATAAACTAATCAAAACAACACTAATACTCGCATACACCCATGCTAAAAAATAAATTAAATAAAAAACTTAATTCTATGTCATCCATACCAGCAGCAGTCGATCCAGAATCATTATTGTCGACAAGTTCTTGATGGTCATGATTTGTAATTTGTTTGTGTTCAAAACAACCGCCAGATTTTGATGGCATCAGTTGATTTATTATTCTAGGACACAGATCTTTATATTCAGTTCTTGTTATTTCGCCAACACTTTCTGGAAAAAGTCTGCCACATTCCTTGACACAAAAATTAATTAAAAATTTAAAAACTTTAAGCTAGCAATTATATACCAATTTGTTTGTTGAATTTTGTACAGTGCCATTGTAAGAATTGTCTGCAAAAATAAAATTTTTGAATTAAATTGGGAAAAAGTGATAACCTAAAACAGGGATTCCTTTACTTTTTATGAAGTGGAAATGAGTGGTAGACAGTGTTGGGCGGAATCGTAATCGCAATTACGATTACGATTGTAATCTCAAGTTTCTTGATTACGATTACAATCGCATTCACATTTTTTTCTGCAATTACAATTGCAATTGCATTTTTTTTACGATTACAACCGTAATTGTATTTTTTTCTGCAATTACCATTATAATCGTATTTTTTTCTGCGATTACAGTCGTAATCATATTTTTTTCTGCGATAATCGAATTTTTTTTTCAGCGATTACGCCCGTAATCGCTGGAAAAAAATTGCGATTACGATTGTAATCGGAGAAAAAAATACGATTACGATTGTAATCGCAGAAAAAAATACGATTACGGTTGTAATCGTTAAAAAAATGCGATTAAAATCGTAATCGCAGAAAATAATACGAATACGATTGTAATCGTAATTGGAATTACGAATACGATTGTAATCGTAATCGTAATTGGAATTACGAATACAATCGTATTCGTATTTATAATCGTATTCGTAATTCCGATTACGATTACAATCGTAATCATAATACAAAAAGGCGATTACGATTACGCCCAACACTGGTGGTTGACCACATTTTCCTCATTCAGTTATAACGCGTTTAAAATTGAAATGTGGCAAATTTTTATGGGGGAAAATCCCTGAAAATCCTGTAAAAGAAGGGTCTCTCTATCAACAAACAGAGGAAAATTTCAAAAAATCTTGTCAAAATGGCGTTTCATTTTCAAGAAGCCAAGAATAACTTCCAAAAATTAAGCGAAAATGGGGGTTTCTTGGGGAAAAGCCCTGATTCCACTAAAAATAGCTTTGTTCCAACCGCAGTTTGAAAATGGTTTGAAACTCTTGGAGAATGTGCAGAAGGATTTGGACGTCATATTTGACGTCGTTCAAATCGTCATATCAGAAGTCAAATTTGACGTGCTGATCCTTCTGTGCATACTCCTGGAGATTCAAATCAGTTTCAAACTGCGGTTGGAACAAAGCTGACACTAGAATGTGAGAAATATCTCGGCTTTCAAGCCCACAAACCACACTTTGCGAACCCCTGCCATAAATGGATTAGTTTTTAATAGTTAAATATTTGTTGAATTACTTAGAGATGAATTGCTGACAGTAATGGAAAGTCCGAGTGATTCAAGAAGTTTTTCAAAACCTTCCCTCGTAATTGTCTTTCCATCGCCATACGTTGAAAACACAAACTGCATATAATCATCATTGGAAACGTCTTTATCGACCTCTCGTACAGGCCTAGCTTTCACACTAAAATAAATAATAAACTAAATATTCCAAAAGACATTTTTACCTTGGTTGTAAAATAAGTTTGCCGCCGCCGCCATCGTTGTAAGATTTAACTCGTACAGAATGCGAATTGTTGATATCATGATGAGAAGAACAATGGGCATGCGTGGCGCAGAGAAGGCAGAACATACATGCCGTCACCAACTCCCTCCCCATACCTAAAAAAAAAACATTAATTACAAAAAATTAAATAAAGAAAAAATGAACCATTAAAAATTTTAACCAAAAGGATCAGCACACGTTGAATCATGGTCAGAAATTAAAAAAAATAGTAACCAGATTTCTTTTTTATAGAAAAAAGTATATTTCCTTGTTCCCACCAGGTTTTTCCTACGATAGTAAATATTGTTTTGATGCTAAGTAAAAGACAGCTTTAGATAATGATTTGTCAGTCAAAATTTTATAAATAAATAAACATTGGCTTCTTTTTACGAAAGAAGATAAGTATTGTAAACAAATCAAAAGTTGTCTGAAATTAAAAAAAAAAATATGGAAAGATCCTCTTGAGAACTAAATTTGTCGCCTGTAGTGCAAGATAGCAAAAAGAGTTGATAAAGAAAACTAGCAATTAATGTCTTATCCGAGACAAAATACAAGGTCGCTTCATAATTTTTCAGATTTTAAAACATCTAATAATAGGTAATTTGTAATCGTGCTAAGTAAGCAATTAATATGCATGAAGGTTATAAAATCAAAAGTCGAAACATAAAACAATAAATTTAGGTTAAGTTCAACAAAGAGTAGAATTTTGAATGGAGGGCAGATTCTATAGAATAATAGCCCCCATTTGAACTGCCCAACCTTTTGGAGCATTTATAAAAATGTCTTTTAAAGAAACAGTACATTTTAAAATCGGCGAGGATATTTCAAGGTATTTTAACTTACACATAATGCTGCACCAATCTCACCGCTCTTATTAAAATAATCGTAAAAAACAAAGGACGAAGTTAATAGAAAAACTGTAAAATAAAAAAGACAAAACAATGGAGTATTATTATAGATTAAATAAATATAATCTAACGTAAATGTGCGATAAATGAAGCATATCATGCATTGTTAGTATAGTATAATAACTTTTCTAAATTTTTTAAACAGTTTTAAATTAGTTGCAAACAACAACAAAATTTTTGAGTTAAGTTAGTACAGTAGTAGTAGTTACGAATAATTATGATTAAAAAAATAGTAGTGATTATGATTACAATTAATTTTAATCATAATCACTATTATTTTTTCATGAGGTTCTATTATTATTAATAATAATTATGGTTACATCACATTCATATTTACTATTTTACAGAAAACGTATTTTTTATCATTTTTATTCTATCATATTTTGAAAATGATTTTACTCAGAATATCATAAAAAAAAAAGACATGCTGATATGATTTTATCAAATAATTACATTTTTTTTAACGAAAAAGATTTACTGTAAAATTGTAAATAAAAATATGACCGCAATTATTATAAATTTAATCGTGATCATAATGATGATTAAAAAATATGATAACAATTACTATAAATTTAATCGTGATCATAATGATGATTAAAAAATATGATAGGATAACAATTATGCCCTATTCTGAGTTAGCCAATATACCGGGTATCCAGAAACACATGGCACACGTCTTGGAGAGCGTTAAAAAGTGGTTTTAGGAAAAAAGTTAAAAGTCAACCTCAATTTAAATCAAAGAATTTTATGGTGTAGTTTAAAAAGAGTTTGGATAAATAGGCTGCCATAACTGTACCTAACTTCGTTATATTAAATGAGAACCCCTATTTTTTATTTCAGATTTTAAAAAAAATGTCAAATTTTAGCGTTTTTCGCGCTAAGATCCGTTAAAATTGACCTAAGAGACTAATTTTTTTTAATTCCACTTGTTTTAGTCTGAAGATTCCAACTATCACAAATTCAAGGATCTTCGCATTCTGCATCATGAGATGTCATCGCTAATGGACTTTTTTCAAGTTAGAACCCAAATTTCTTAGTTAGAAATAAAAATTAGCCATTTTTTAACGGAATTTTCTTTTGGACGCACAACTACAAAAGACGCTGTAGCTCTTTCAAAAATTATGACTGGAAAGAAGAAGTTTTCAAAAACCGCTAATTTTCATTTCTGAAGTAAAGAATTTTGGTATTAACTTGAAAAAAGGTCATTAGCGACGACATCTCACGATGCAGGATGCGAAGATGCTTGAATTTGTGATAGTTGGAATCTTCAGACAAAAAAAGTGGAATAAAAAAAAAAAATAAATAAATAAATAAAAACTTAGACTCTTAGGTCGATTTTAATGGATTTTAGAGCGAAAAACGCTAAAACTTGACAATTTTTAAAGTTGACAAAATGATCATAATAACTATTAGGTGTACAAAATAAAACTCGGCTAAAATCTACAAAATTCAAATTTACCCTGTGACTGAGTTTCATTTTGTACACCTAATAAATAAAACTTGTAGGAAATTTAATTCTCTATAAATTTGCACTTAATTTTTTTTTTCTAGGATGCACCATTTTCGGAAAATAATTTTTTTTTAAATAAATTTATCTTGAAAACAGTGCGTCCTAGAGAAAAAATGAATAGAATAAAAATGAAAGAGAATTAAATTTCCAACAGATTTTATTTAGTGCATTTTTTCAATATCTGAAACGGTTTATGATTTACAAGCCTTTAAAAATTAACCTTCTTAATGGTTATACTTCAACAACCTTCTTACACGGAGAAGGTCCACTTTGATGGACTTTAACGCCTAAAATGTTCAAAATTTTGAAAAAATGAACTACTAGGTGTACAAAATGAAACTCGGCTAAAATCTACAAAATTCAAAACCTGTGGCCAAGTTTTATTTGGTACACCTAATATGATCATATTATGAGTAGTCGAATCAACATGAAATTTTGCGTAGATTATGAATCTGAAATACAAAATAGGAGTTCTCTCTTGAAATAACGAAGTTAGGTTCTGTTGGGGGCACCCTGTACATCCAAATGCATTTTAAACACCATTAAATTCTTTGATTTAAATCAAGGGGGGTTTACATTTAACTTTTTTTTTTTCATAAAACCACTTTTTAACGCTCTCCCAGATGTATGTCATGTGTTACCGGACTAATAATGTGAATAAATGGTATCAGGATATAGAGAAAAAACCGGTGAAATCTTACCAATTGTTAACCAAGTGAAAATTTATTTCTAATCTAAATTTAAAGGTTTGGAATAATTTTTTTTTTTTCAGGATCAGCTTCAAAAGTGAAATCGATGACGATTTTATGATGGAAGTTAAAATAATGCCGACGGAAGAAACTAAAAGAGTAGATAAAGATAAAAGAATGGTGAGTGGGCATTTTAAAAAATGACTAGATAAAAATTAATATTTTTCAAAGTCTCTTTTTAAATGGCATTTAAATCTCCATAGAATAACATTTAAAAATAGATAATCTACAAATTGTAAGATTCCAATGAATAACAATCCATCCTTGAAAATTGTCCTTTAAAGCCAAGGTACCAAAAGACCTTTTTAGTATTCTAACTTCAAACTAAAATGACACAAGAGGTTTTCACTTTCTTTCTCTTTGAGAATGTTAATTGCATCTTCTAGGATTTCTAAAAACATGTTTAGTCTTCTTAATACATTTTTTTAAATAATTTTTTTTATAACTTGCTAATAAAAAATGAAATAATCCAAGAGATAAAGAATGTGAAGCCTTAATAACAATTTAATTGACTGGCCTCCAATCTTGTGATATTGGAATCATTGGAGAGGAAACAATTTAAATCATGACGTAGACTCACTAATAGATGTTTTACTAAATAAAAATCAATTTTTAACAGTCAAAATCAAGGGGTCAAGAACGGTCGAATGTTTATTTACTTTTTTTTTCTATTCAAGAATCAAATATCTTAACAGTTTCAGAATAAAATAGGAAAAACAAAGAAAACAGTTTTATTTATTTAAATTTAGGTTTTCTTAATGGGCCCAGGAGGTGGATGACGCCATATTGCCTGACTACTTCAAAGTAGGGAAATTTAATAATTTTTCATTCTCAGCATAGAAAAAATTTTTAAGTATCCAGGCAGAAAAAATGTCTTTAACTCTTAATTGGTAGGATATTAATTTTGACGTTCACTCATTGGCGACCGAGACATTTCCCTCGACTCCGTTTAGAATAACTCATTTTACCAGGCGTTTAAACATCTGTTTCGTCAGGTTTTTGGGGGGTAATTTTCCTCGACTTTCTAGTTTAGAAACGTCGTTTTGTCAAGCTTTCGCATTTGGATATACAGGGTGCCCTTGAGCCAACGTTATTTCATATAAGAACCCCTATTTTTTTATTTCAGATTCGCAATCTATGCAAAATTTCAAGTCGATTTGACTATTCATATGACCATTAAATGTCAAATTTTAGCGTTTTTTACGCTAAGATCCGTTAAAATTGATCTAATCGCGCTAAGATCCGTTAAAATTGATCTAAGAGAATCATTTTCTTTTTAAATTCCACTTCTTTTAGTCCGAAGATACCAACTAGGTATCACAAATGCAAGCATCTTCGCATTCTGCATCACGAGATGTCG
Source organism: Orius insidiosus (assembly GCA_014119065.1). Taxonomy (NCBI): domain Eukaryota; kingdom Metazoa; phylum Arthropoda; class Insecta; order Hemiptera; family Anthocoridae; genus Orius; species Orius insidiosus. The sequence goes on from JACGAQ010000499.1 coordinate 84,538, forward strand.
TTGCGGCCTTTATTCAAGTTAGAACCCAAATTTCTAACTTCAGAAATGAAAATTAGCGGTTTTTTAAGGTAATTTTTCTTTTGGACAACAATTTTTCTTTCTTTTGTAATTGTGCATCAAAATCAATTCCGTTTAAAAAATCGCTTATTTTCATTTCTGAAGTAAGAAATTCGAGTTCTAACTTGAAAAAAGGACATTAGCGACAAAATCTCGTGATGCAGAATGCGAAGATTCTTGAATTTGCGAAAGTTGGAATCTTCGGACAAAAAGAAGTGGAATTTAAAAAAAAAGTTAGTATCTTAGGTCGATTTTAACGGATTTTAGTGTGAAAAACAATAAAATTGACATTTTTTAAAAGTTGTCCAAAATTGTCATATGAGTACTCAAATCTACTTGAAATTTTGCGTAGATTACAAATCTGAAATAAAAAATAGGGGTTCTCATTTGAAATAACGAAGTTAGGTTCTGTTGAGGGCACCCAGAAAATTCAAATGCATTTTAAACAGCACCAACAAATTCTTTGATTTAAATCAAGGGGGGTTTACATTTAAGTTTTTTTCATCAAACCACTTTTCAACGCTCTCCTGGGAGACATGTCTGGACACTAGCGAAAAAGGACATTAGCGCACTTGTCTGGACATGTGCCATCCGAACACCTCGCAGAAACAGCAGTTTAGACGTTTAACATTTCTAATATCAGATTTTGCCCCCAAAAAAACCATTATCACAATCACCACTTATCCAATTCCCCCAGTCACCATGTGTACACCTAATTTCAGCAACTCGGCCCATTTTTTTATAATTTTGGTTAGTCATAGTTGGTACACATGATTATTAAAAAAATAGCTTCTTAAAAAACGAAGATGAAGATCACATATGGATCTTCTGAACTAAAAAATATTATACTGATAAAGACATTAATGAAAAATGCTGAACTAATATTAGAGCTTAGCAAATAATTCTCCTATCATATCCGTAAATACGTGGACTAGATTCCAGAAATAAACCTAGACGTTTGGAATACTCAGCTAGATTATGGAAAACTTGTGTTTTATTTTGTATAATATATAAATTTAGATGTTAAATGAGCTTTTGATGAATAAGGAAGGTTGTGAGATGAAAAAAATGAGGATGATGGTTAAAATCATGCGTTGGAAATGTTGAGAATGATATATTTCGTGAAAAAACTTGTGTTTTATGGAAAAGGCGGCGAATTAAATAGAAAAGAGACACGTTGTTATTAATAGAAAATGTGAAAAAGAAATGATTACCTGTTATAATGTCATAGGACGACTTTGAGTGTAGGAAGAGTTTATTAATAAAAAAACTTGTTTTTGAATAAAAAGTGTGGCTGATTCACTCCCCATTCACATGAGAAAACAGAACCTCTCGGATCTCGTCGAGACAAGTACCGCCATCTTTGGTCCGTTTCGCCGGAGTCTCCGAGTCTCCCCACCTCCCGCTTAAACTGCGCGACTTACACGTAACTTCCAATTTTTTTACCCCACTCGCCCCCTTTATTTAAGTTTTTAATAAAAAGAGAGCACGAGATGTCTCAAAAGTTGTGTTTAAAAGGGGGGGGGGGGGGGCTATTTTCGTTCTTCCCACTCTATAGTAAACCCACTTTCATCACGCGACTTCTGCAACTCCGGAGATTTATTATTTTCTTACATACTAGTCGACTAAAAATAATATATTCAAGACATTCCCAACTCAATTTACTTGACTAGTAAAACTTAAAGAGCCCTTTCCTCAAAATTTCCTTGACGAAAGATGTAGAAATTGGAGGTTGAAAGTTGGCGTTTCAATCAACTTTATTTCTTTCCAATTGATTTAAATCAACAATTATTGAGTGAGATAAAGAAAAGTCGTTTCAACATACTTTTTGCTGGCGGAAAAAATGATTTGAAGTAGCAGAAAGAACTGTGAGACGTTCCCACTGGCGAGAGTGGCATCCCCCTGCCAGACAGTCAATTTTTCTACCTGACAAATTTTATGCAACCGATTTACAACAAAGTCGCAATAATAATTTATATCTTTTTTTTTTAACTTCAGAAATTAGAAAAAATATAATTTGAGGGAATTCATAATTCTTATTTCTATAATTCGTACAAATCAACAAAAATTCAAAACAATGGAATAGTAGATAAGATAAATCCCAAATTGGCGCCATTATAACCAGTGTTGCCAACATTTCGTGCGTAGATGATTATTTTATGTAGAAGAGTTGTTTCAGCCTATTGAAACAATTTTTTGTGAATGTTGAAATATGCCTGTGAAAGTATTTCAGTTTATTTTTTATTAAAAATTACCCTTTTGAATGATTAATTTTGATATTGGCAACGTGTTGTTGGTCACACTGTTGTTATCACTAGATACTGTCCGCCATGATTGTTAACAGTAAGTTAACATTAACAGCTGCGATTTATCAATATAATCATTAGTCCCCCTTTTTTAGTTATCGTTTTATCCATAATTTTGATCTTTTTTCTTCTTTTATTTGATTTCCTTTCATAACCTAATGTCGTCATCGATTTGGGAAAGAAGAGGGCCGAATAGCGGGTTCGATATGTGTTTGAAAAATGTTTCTTTTCCTAGCTAGTCGCTCTGTTTTTAGCTGAGAATTAAAATATTTGATATTTGAAGTTTTCGTGCATGTATTTGATCTGGGGTTTAGTTCGGAGGGGCTCTCTCGGATGGCCGGGAATAGGAGGAGCATCCGAGTCAATCCGTTATCTGGGGAGAGCTTTTATTTAGAGAGGGAAACGATGAGGAGGGCCGAACCTTCCTCTTATTACGCCGGCGACGGTGACTCTTCTGACTCCCCGCCGTATATGAAAGCGCAAGAAACTTCCGCGATGCCGACTTCCAACGTTCGCAGAATCCCCGACGATGGAGCCGACGTCCCCCTTTTAAACGGCATCGTGAGTTCTATTCATTTCATCCTTTTCCCCCATCTTTTTTTTTTTAAATTACACACTAAATCAAGTGTACCAAATCCTCACTTTTGTCTTCTTGAACTTTCAGGACAATTATAACTATAATCCTCCAGAAGTGCGAGACTACTGCAAAGAGCCGATGCCTACAACGAATTCTCAAGCGTGGAAAAAACTTGTTGCGGCCACTACAATGTGTTTAATGTTTATGGTAAAATTTAAAGTAGTTATTTTAATAATATTCTTTATTTTATATCGCCTAGGTATTAACAATTCATCATTATTTTATCTTCCTCTTATCAATTTTTATGATGATTACGTGATCGATTGGATTTTTGCTTACTGTCAAGATATTATTGTTTTAAGAACAATTTATTTTACAACAAACAATCATACAAATAATCGTACTAAACAATCATCCAGGACCTCAAAAAAACTTGGCCGACGATATCGTTATCCTAAAAGCCTAAAACATCAACTTTTGCATAAATATAAGAACTTGCTGAAAAACCAACTTGAAACAATATAAAAATCTTATTTTGAAAGTCTGAGAAGCCCTTTTTTATTGAGAAGATGTCATTTTATTGAAATCATATTTGAAAATAAGTTATTTCTAAAGGTGGTTGAGCTTGTCGGAGGATATATCGCTGGTAGTCTTGCTGTCATGACAGATGCTGCCCATTTGCTGTCAGATTGCGTCGGATTTTTAGTTGGTTTATTCGCAGTTTGGATTTCCGGTCAGCCGCCTACCAATCGATTCACATACGGTTATCACAGAGCGGGTAAAAGCGACAAATAAATGAATACCTACAAAATGATTGTCTTTTTTAGAGGTTCTTGGCGCATTACTTTCTATTTCTGTCATCTGGATACTCACCGGAATATTTGTCTACCTTGCTGTAGAAAGGTTGTTTAAAACAGACTTTGATATCCATGCCGATGCCATGCTTATCGTAGCCGCCATTGGGATAGCTATAAACATCATGTAAGTACAGGGTGTCCCAACTAACCTGCAGCTTTACAGCAAAGCATTTAGCCATAGATATTAGGTGTACAAAATGAAACTCGGCTAAAATCTACAAAATTCAAATTTACCCTGTGGCTGAGTTTCATTTTGTACACCTAATAAATAAAACTTGTAGGAAATTTAATTCTCTATAAATTTGCACTTAATTATTTTTTTCTAGGATGCATCATTTTCGGAAAAAAGATTTTTTTTTTAATAAATTTATCTTGAAAACAGTGCATCCTAGAGAAAAAATGAATAGAATAAAAATTAAAGAGAATTAAATTTCTAACAGATTTTATTTAGTGCATTTTTTCAATATCTGTTACGGTTTACGATTTACAAGCCTTTAAAAATTAACCTTCTTAATGGTTATACTTCAATAACCTTCTTACACGGAGAAGGTCAACTTTTGATGGACTTAACGCCTAAAATGTTCAAAATTTTGAAAAAATGAACTACTAGGTGTACAAAATGAAACTCGGCTAAAATCTACAAATTTCAAATTTACCCTGTGGCTGAGTTTCATTTTGTACACCTAATAAATTAATGCGGGTTTACTTTTAACTTTTTTTCCTAAAACCACTTTTTAATGCCCTCCAAGACATGTGCCATGTGTTTCTGGATACCCGGTATATTGGCTAACTCAGAATAGGGCATAATTATTATCATATTTTTAATCATCATTATGATCACGATTAAATTTTTTATCGCATTAATAAAAATTAAATTAAAAAAAGGACTAACGCTAACGCCCCCTGCTACTTAGCCATTGCCCCCCTATCACCCAAATTTTGGTTAACGCCCCCAGTAACTTCTCACCGCCCCCGTTGAGAATCACTGGTCTAAATGTTTTGCCGAAAAGTTGCTGGTCTACTCTAGTTGGGACACCCTGTATTTAATCTTTAATTTTGTCTTTGTTTGAAGAATGGGCTGTATTCTTCATACCGGCCATGGGCATAACCATCATCATGGAGGAGCATCAAATGAGGACAACATCAATGTTAAAGCTGCAGTTGTTCATGTAATCGGCGACCTCATTCAAAGTACTGGCGTCTTCATTTCAGCTCTAGTCATTAAATTTTATGTAAGAATAATTATTTATTTCAAAAAATATAATTGTTTTTTGTTTAGCCGACTGCCAAAATAGTTGATCCGATGTGTACGTTTTTGTGTTGTATTTTGGTAATGTGTTCGACAATTCCGGTACTTCGAGAAAGTATATGGGTCCTTCTTGAAAGTTTCCCGCCAGAATTGGATTATATACAGTTGCATACAGCGCTGTCGAGATTAGAAGGCGTTCAGGACGTTCATTCTCTTCACGTATGGGCTTTAAGCCCTGCCAAATATATAGCTACAGCTCATCTTGCCGTCGGTATGTTTTGACGTTGAAACTAATCAATTTAATTTTTCTTTAGGAGGTTTCGCTGATAAAGAAGACGTTTTACAAAGGGCGCAGTCGCTTTTACACGAGAAGTTCAGATTAGAAAGATCGACAATACAAGTGGAGCGCTCTTTAAGCGACCTAATCGCTCAATGACAATACATACACGACGTCAACGTCTGGCTCGTATGAGTACGATTATTAAAAATTCCATTTCCTTTCCCCCTTTACATTTTACTCCTCATTTTCCTAGCTTTCAAAAGAAGGTCCCAGATGGAATAATTGTAAAATTCGGGCTTAGGAATCGGAATTCCGGATTAGGGACGTCGTCTGCTTATTTAACTTTATGACTGTTTTATTTTTTATTTTAGTCACTATTATCGCCTCTATAGGCTATTACTTATGTACCTTCTCAAATTTTATTAGATAAGTATGTTATTAAAGGTTGTTAGAGGTTGTGTTGACACGAATCTCATCAAAAAGTTTTTTCTTTTTTAATTTTAATTTTTTAATAAATAAATTTTACATTTCGAAAGCATGGATACATTGAAAACTTTTCATTTTATTTATTTTTTTATCTGGGTTTTCAAATAGAGTTATACAGGGTGTCCCAACTAGAGTGGGCCAGCAGTTTTACAGCAAAGCATTTAGTCCTAGAAAAAAAAAAGTTAACTGTAAACCCCCCTTGTTTTTTGACGAAGAATTGATTGCAATTAAAGAGTTTTGATTTTGGTTTACAGGGCCTCCAACAGAACCTATTGGTTATTTTAAATAAGAACCCCTATTTTTTATTTCGGATTTATAATCTACGCAAAATTTTAAGTTGATTTGACTAATCATATGACCTCTTTGGACAACTTTAAAAAATGTCTAAAAATGGATTTTATACCAAAAAAACGCCTAATTTGGCATTTTTAGTTGTTTAAGAGGTCATATGAATAGTCAAATCAACTGGAAATTTTGTGTAGATTACAAATCTGAATTAAAAAATAGGGGTTCTCATTTAAAATAACGAAGTTGATGTCGCTCTGGGACACCCTGTACACCAAAATAAAAATCTACCAAATAGAGTCGATTTCTTATCCAAAATAAGGGGGTTCAGAGTAAACTTTTTTTTTCTAAGACTAAATGAATTGCTGTTAAGTTGCCGGTCCACTCTAAATCGGACACCCTGTATACTCGCGTCTGTGGTGTTGACCCATGTAACGTCATAACACTCGTGGCCACCACGGCGCATTAAAACATTCAAAAACTCAATTTGCCTTGAATAGTAAAACTCATAACATATCCATGATGAAAAAAAAAGTTTCTTATAAAATATAGATGCACTGGTGATTTTTTTTCCAGCACAGTTACACATTTTTTACTGTTGGTTAAGTCGGTGATAAGTTTATTATAAAAAATATTTGTTAAAATATTATATATAAAAGAAATTATAAATAATCGGAGGTTATGAACTGAATATGTTGATGTTGGTGTTCGTTGTCGTGTAAATATGCAAAATTGCATTTATGTGTTCATTAAAAAATTCATAGGTTATAGAAGTGGAATCAAAATAAGCAGTTGTATCAGTTTTAAAAAGGTTTGATTTTTTTAAATTTTTTCCCTTCGGCTGTAAGTTAAAGGCAACAACGCCACCAAATTCGTAGCCTGTGATAAGTTTTACAGTTAAGGGGTTCCTGAAAAAATGTGTTCAAGGTCTCTTGCCAAAGGTTTTTTTTAAAAAATCAGAAAAAATCAAAAAGACTGCTTTTTAATCTGTATATAGTGTGAAAATTTATTTAATAGTTTGTTTTTTGTTGGTAAGAAAATTGTCACATTTTAAAATTTCAAAATTAGAAGTTTCGGTTTTTTAAATTTGATTTGAGCACCAAAAATACACGGCAGAGTCTAAACACAAGTTAGCACACCATTTTTGAGTAGGTAACCAATTCTTTTTTGCTCAAAGAAACCTTCATCTTTTTTCTTGAAACAAAAGTTATTTTAGCAAATTATTAAGTACCTGAATTTCCCTCCCCTAAATTGTTTAATTGGACGTAAGGATTCATTTATTTTAAGACTCCAAAGTTGGGTGTACCTATTTATTGTAAATTGGAGAATTTATGAATTTATTCATATTTAACCCTTTTCTAGTCATCAAATTGGATATAAATTATAATGAGAACAATATAATAATTATTAACTCCTTAAATAATTTTTTGTTTTTGTAAGAGGTTGAGAAGGTCTTAAAAAAATGAATTCTTTCGAAATTGATTTGTATACTAAAAAAAAATACTCGTTCAGTGCTGGTTTTGTAAGTTTTTATGGGGGCCCTTTGGATGGTCCCTTAGGAAAGGCGTCCTTAAGCACTGATCATCCCTGAAAAAAAGAAGTCTGAAGTAGAGATTCCATTAAAAATAAGTTTTTAAATATTTTATTTGGGATTTGAGGCACAGTTACTGCATTCCACCAGAGTAGGGCATGATCGTAATCATAATATTTTGATTATAATTACGATTATTGATATGATTACTATTACAATTATAATCGTAATCATATTTTATGATTTTCCAAAAAAAAAAAAGTTTACTTTTAAGAAAAAGTAACCTCTTGGTTGTTTTTAATCCTTTTTTCTCCTGTTTTTAGGATGATGGTCGTCCAAAAAAACTCCATTAAAAACAGAAGAAAAAAAAAGTTACTTTTTTCTAATTCTATCAAAAAATCATATTTTTTATTATAACGATTTTTTCAAAAAAATAATAAATTTTTTGAGAAAAATATAATTTTTCTTAAGATTTTTGAAAAAAATGTGTTCGTCTTCGAAAATTTTAAAAAGAAGTATAATATTATTTCCTCAAAAATAGGAAGAATATATAATTTTTTGAGAATAATTTTAAAAATACGATTATTTTCGGTAATTTTTTGAAAAAATTGTTTTAAAAAATAGGATTTTTTAAGAAATTTTCTGAAAAAATGCATATAAGATTATGATTATGATTTTAATCGTAATTATGAATACGATTATGCCCTTCTCGCCATTCCACATATTATGCACTGCAAATACAATCATATTAGTATATTATTATATAATATTAATCCAAAAGACAGCTTATATTAGGATAAATTAAGGATTTAAAGAAAAGATAGTCATAGGTGTTTAAAATTCACTCTTTTTAAATTAATTGCACTCCACCTTCATTACTGCCTGATATGAAAAGACTGTTAAAAAAATTTGACCAAAAGTTTTTTTTTAAGGATGCTGATATTAGCGCATGGAAAGTTCAGATTATTCTAATGGGAGTGAACTTAAAAATTCCCGTGCCTTTTTTTTGTGTTTGGAGGTGCCTTTTGGGCTTTCTCGCTACAGAGATAAAATTTCAGTGAAAACTTAATTTTTACCGAGATCTTTAAAAGTTAAAATATTTTAGCAAGACAGTAGTTGTCAAACTTTTTAACTCAGTGGCACCAACCTGAGCGAGTTTAGCCCACAGACCACTTTCACCGCTACCAACCGCAGAAGAAAAAGCTTAGTCCCAAAAAATGAAACGTCCATTTTTTTTGCTAGCTCCGTTTTCATAGCATATATTTTGATAAATTTGCTCGAAAAAATGCTTTAAAAAAATTCCTTTTATTTCTTAATAGGTGGCAGACTGTTGATATTAACAAGAAATTACAGGCTTAAACCGGAATGTTCATTGTTGGTATTACTGGGGCCAAATTCCCATTCCTTTTCCACTCCCCGCTTTTTTTCTCCCCCCCCCCCTTATTATGTTTCTCCTAATAAATTATTGTAAATAAAATAGTTCAAGAAAATTCGTTTTATAATCCTTTATTGAGATAAAAGACCAATACTTTTCACAAGCAAAAAAAAAAAAAAATTCATTTATAACATGGATATCACCGAAGAGGTATTTTTTTAAATTTCATTTTTACATACAGGATGAACTTTTTTACTTAAAATCTTTAATTTTGTATAGAATGCTGGAAAAAGTCATCAAATGGCAAGATTTCTTAACGATGTTCAAAAATCCATGAGTGAAGTAAGTATTTTATTTTTATGGATGCTAAAATCAAATTTTTGGACTAAAGGAGAAGGCAGAAAAAACCAAAAAGGTTGTAAAAACGAAGAAAAAAAGTGATCAAAAGAAAAAGAAAAGGAAAAAACCAATCAAATTACCTGATGTGAGTATTATAACTTGAATCAATACTACTTAACCCTTTCGAGTTGCCATTCGCGCTTTTCGTTTGGAGACCGCAGGCGACTTTAGTCGCCCATCGGCGCCAGCGGGAAGCCTCTCTAAAAAATTTAATACCTTCGCCTCCCGTGGCGCTAGCGACATGCAAAAACTGGTCATCTGTTGGGGAAGAAATGAACTACGTGATGATCGCATCACTCGTCGCTTTCTGTGCTTTGCTGGGCGCAGGGAGCGGTCGGGGAGAAGTGAGGGGAAAAGTGCTGCGCCAGTTGCGCAGAGAATCCGGCGTCAGACGCGGTCCCGAAAGGGTTAAATTGGGTAAAAAAATCTTGTTGATATTTTAGTTTGAGAGTAATCGAGGAATTTTTGAGAATGTAATGGTTGGAAAGACATTTCGCCGCACTTACAGCCCCCTTCAAAAAGCCAGGATGAACGAAGACATTTTTGGGCTTGCCAAAAACAAAACCGAAGAAAACATTATGATCATCAACCAAGAAATACAAAAGTAAAAAGACAAAGAAATTAAATTGGTTATTAAATTTTTTTTAGGCAAGCAAATCTTTTAGAAAATGATCCAGTAGTTCCGTTAGTATCTGATATAATACGCCTTGAAAATGAGGAAGAAAAAATCCCAGAAAAAAATAGTGAAAAATCGATTTTTCAACCCATCGAAGAAACTGAAAAACTTGAATCGCAAGAATCAATGAAAAGATATCTTGAAGAATCCCCTCCTTATAATAGATACGATTTCATGGAACTTACATCATCGAGCGAATCCGATTTTCCAATAAAAAGAAGCAGCGACTTTTACTTCCAGCATTACTTACAAAATACGAATTCGATTCCAAATCAAATTATTCAAAAAGCAAGTTCATCGAAAAAACTAAAATCCTCCTCCCCTTTAGTGGATTATCCACAAATTACTAGGCGAAGCTCGTAAAAAAAGGCGTATGAGATTATCTCCTCATTTGTATTAATTTTTTGTTTATCAGTTCATTGCGTTATTAATGTTCAATTAAATTGAATTAGCATAGTTCTGTCTTAATTACCTTTTATATTAGGTGTACAAAATGAAACTCAGCCACAGGGTAAATTTGAATTTTGTAGATTTTAGCCGAGTTTCATTTTGTACACCTAGTAGTTCATTTTTTCGAAAATTTTGAACATTTTAGGCGTTAAAGTCTATCAAAAGTTGACTTTCTCCGTGTAAGAAGGTTATTGAAGTATAACCATTAAGAAGGTTAATTTTTAAAGGCTTGTAAATCGTAAACCGTTACAGATATTGAAAAAATGCACTAAATAAAATCTGTTGGAAATTTAATTCTCTTTAATTTTTATTCTATTCATTTTTCTCTAGGACACACTGTTTTCAAGATAAATTTATTCAAAAAAAAAATTATTTTCCGAAAATGGTGCATCCTAGAAAAAATAATTAAGCGCAAATTAATAGAGAATTAAATTTCCTACAATTTTTATTTATTAGGTGTACAAAATGAAACTCAGCCACAGGGTAAATTTGAATTTTGTAGATTTTAGCCGAGTTTCATTTTGTACACCTAATAAAAAGCCCAGGTGTAAAAATTTACAACATTAAAAAAAGAGACAATTTTAATCAAATAAAATACAAAACGTTACCATTAAATCAAGATAACCTCTATAAATACAAGAAATGGAAACAGAAAGAACATTTTAATCGGAATTCACGGTTTTTAAAAATAAAAATAAGATTGATAGTTACAAAAAGAAAAAAGTTGCTTTGTACAGAATTAAAGTTTTACACACTGTAAAGTTTGAGAGTTCGATCCATGCTTGTCGAAGCGATAAATTGGGCGTTGCGTCCAAATCTGACGCCGGTCGCCATCGCTGTGTGGTCGTTAAAAACCTTCAATTCTTGCCATTGTTTACAGACGTATACTCTTTAAAAAAAAAAATTAAATTTTGAATTGAATATACAATAGAATAGTACCTAATGTCGGTTCCAGCGACGGCCAAGTAGGTTCCACTTTGGTCAAAAGACAAATCCTTAATTTCATATCCTTCGTCAAGCTGAAGAGTCTTGAAATTCTTCAACTTCCTCAAATCCCAAAGTTTGATACAAGAGTCTTCGGCAGCCGTGGCAAGATAATAACCGTTTTCAGAGAACGATATGGCGGTTATAGGACCCGTATGACCTAAAAGAAAAAATTTAACAACTGAGAGAAGGAAAATCAGGTTTACCAGCAAAATTTGCGACATTTGATTGTTCTTTGAGATCCCAAATTTTGACCTGAGAGTCTGAAGTTCCCGTTCCAAAAATAAGTCCGTCAGGATGAAATTGTGCTGTAGTCAATGCAGTAGCATTACTACCTTCTGTTACCTACGATTTAAAAAAGTCAAGACATCAATTTAAGTTTTATGAGCTTACTTTGGTTAAAAGCCTTCCAGAACGGATATCGGAGAATGCCCAATGCTGATCGATGGATGTCGACAAAACGTAATCGCCCGTAGGATGAAGCGAAAGTCCAGTTACAGGAGAATCGTGAGCTCTTAACAACTGCACCGCCTGAGAAGTTGGGACGTTCCAAACTCTAATAGTCGTATCGGGAGAAGCGGTAATCACAATATCCTATAATTTATTTAGAAATCAAAATAATATTTTAGGTTTATTATACCTCTTCAGGATGATAAATGACTCTTGTCACTTTTTTCGTGTGGCCTTTAAGAATAGCGACGACTTGTTCAGTGTCTTTGTTGAATATGGTCGCATTTCTGTCGTTGCCACCAGTCAAAATTTTGCTTGTATCTGCTTGATGGATGTCCAACGATAAAATTCCAGGAATAGAAGCGCTGTGAAGACCCTGAATAAAATAATGAGATGATATATGAAGAAATAATGAAGGCTTACAGGATGAGATGCTACAGTTTTGAAGTTTCGGACTGTATCTTGGGTGACAAGTTCTTCAGGAACGGTTCTACCCCTTCGTTTCCTTTCTTGGGTCAAAACAGTCGCTTTGTCTTGAAGCTTCTGAATGACTTCGGCCGACATGCCAGCTTGTTCGGTCGGCTGGTTGGCGACTCCAGCTGCTTCAACAGCAAGCGCCTAAGGAAAAAAACTTTAATAACAAAGCCAAAAATTTTAAGAAACTGACAGGTTGTGGAATAGTGGCAGATGGTTGGACGATTCCAGCTTGTGGTTTGAGCGTCGCCAAGGCTTCTCGAGCAGCAGAAACTTCTTTAGAAAGTCTTCCTATAACCCTACAGGCGGCATCATGCTGATAGAGTGCATGGCTCAATTCTTGCCTTAACGTCTGAAGTTGCTGCCTTTGCGTAAAACTCTGCAGCATGACAGCATCCCATTCGTCCTGAAGCGTCTTCAAAATGGCCGGAATTGATGTGGCAGATGGAGGCTTCGGCTTGCTCACAGGAGTCGCTGTAGATAAACAATAATTACATCACACATCATTAACTACACAAACTTTTGATTTCGATGAGCATCTCAGCAGAAAGTTCTTTTCCGTTGATGGGATCAGTGCCATTATCAGTGATGAATTTCTCAATGAGTCTTCTCTCAAAGATGGAACCAGAAACCGGAGATACCACCGGATGTTCCGGTACTTCATTTGACACTTAAAAAAATAACGAAAACCAAAATAAACAAAAAAAAAAATTAATCAAATAAGACGCCGGTCTGACCGGTTAACCTCGCAAGTCACGAATCTTTCGCGCTTAAAATATTGAACACAACGCATTTTTAATAAATACTTACGTGCGCAAAATAAAGCCATTTTGTTCCTTTTAAAAATTGGAAAAGATGCAATAAAATTTTTATTTTTCTTATAAAATAAAACAAAATATAAAAATCCGCGCACAAATCAACTGAGAGTAGAACCTCCGACTCCGAGAAAATACTTTTCAATGATGCCAACTGTAGTTGTTGGGCTGAAAATTTCCCTAGTATGAAAACAACCGATTATTTTGCAAATAAAAAGAAGAAGCAAGCTTGCAAAAATGAAGAGAGCATGCCATGTAGGGTAATGCAATAACTTTTCATTGAGGAAGTTTAAAAAAAACCGCAGATTCCATCTACCAAAATCTGACAAGCAGGTAATATGCTATTAATATGCTAGTGAAAACAAACGCACCTTTTATTGCATTATTATTTATTTATTTTATTACTTTATTATTTATTGCTTTATAAACAAATTAAGTGTTTTTGTACTTTTAAATTTAATTTAAGTGAAATCAATAAAGAAATGTCATAAAAAAGAAAAAAATTTAATAAAAATCTTCTTCATTGATTTTTTTCGAGTCTCCCTGTTGATTTTTTATTTGATCTTGATTGTTGTATAAGTCAGCGACCTGTTGGGCGGAGGTGGCTTCTTCGACTGTTTTGTCCTCTCTGATCCTCAAAAATCGCGGGAACCTCAACGAAATACCTTTTTCAGGGTCGACCTTTAAAATTATATTAGAACAAAGGAGACAAATTATAAAAATTTACAATTCCGATTGCTGCTCTGTGAACGGGCGAAAGAGAAAGATCGGCACATTTGATCTCCCAAACTTGAACGGGGTCGAACCAATGGTCAGGTTCATGAGAAGAGTCGTATCTATAGTAAGATTTCGGCTTTTCAATCATATGTTCTTTCAAAAAATCAGAATGCTTTTGTAAATCTTCATCGGTAAAACCAGTTCCAATCTATAATAAATCAATATTTAAAAAACTATTTACGTAAGAATACATACTTTACAAATCGACTGATATTCTTCATTATCAGGGTCATAGCAAGCTAATAAAAAGCCTCCATAAAGACCTGTCCTTTTACCCTTGCCTAAATAGCCGCCGACAACCACGACATCTAAACTGTCGCCAACGCCATCTACATAATCCTTTTTAAGTTTTAACCAGTTTCGTGACCTTTTTGCTATTTCATATGTTGCATCTTCTTCTAACGTTTTCACCATAAGACCTTCACAATTGCCTAAAATGTTTTAAATTATTTTAAGTTCTTTATAAGTTAGAAAATACCTTTGACGGATTCTTCAAGAAAATCTTGAACTTCTTCCATTTTATTCGTGTCCAAACTTGTCGCGAATGTCCATTGTCCTTCGACTTCTTGAAAATGCTCTTTTAATAGCGCCCTTCGTTTTATAATGGCTCTTTTACTAAAGATTCACCGTTCAAATAAAGCAAATCAAACATGAAAATGCAAACTTGAACTTTGATTTCTGCTTCATTGGCATCCTTTGCAACAGAAAATAAAATAAATCAAAAGGCTATAAAAGAGGGATAAAGGGAGCTTTTTGGCCCTTACTCTATTTGGCCGAAAAAAAAAAAAGAAAAATTTCAAGAAAAAAAGAAAAAAATTTCAAAAAGTCACTCTGACAAATCGTTGCGTTAGTTCTAACACCGGATAAGTCATTTTTTATCAATTTTGAGTTTGGCATTGTTTCTGATGGTAAATTTTATGGAGAATCGAATTCCGTTGGTAGCTTAACCCTATCACCAACAGAAAACGCGCAGTTCACGATTTAGCCAACAGGTGATGAATTGATTTCAATGAGCAATTAATCCGTATTTTGGCTCTCCTGACAACCTTGGAAAAATGACATGTCCGGTGTTAGAACTAACGCGACGAAATATCACAATCTCAGTAAACGTAAAAACATATTAAGTAGATTTTCAAGAAAATAGTCAACTTCCAGACCGGAAGACCCTTTCCAAAAATCGAATGCGAAGGATATATTATAATGACTTCTGTAGGAAAATCTTTCCTAATTGAGACGCACCCGTCGGACTTGAATACATCTACCAAAAAGAGAAAAATTTGCCAAACGCAACCTGAGAAAATAGTTGTACGCAAGTTATTATAATTAATAATATAATTATTGATATTTAATTTTTTTTATTATAATTATTAATTAATATAATAATTTAATTCCCATGGTTCACCATGTAGAGCAAAAAATTCAGAAAAAAATTCATAAAATATTGTTTTACCACCTCGAAAAATCTGAAAAATTCTGACAAGTAAAAGACTAGTTTTTTAACATATTGTATTAATTTCGTAACGTTAACTCCTCAGGAACAATTTTTTTTTCGAGGTTTTGGAATTTTTAAATAAAAATTCAAGCATTTATTGAGGTCGGAAAACTTTGAAAAAAAAAATACTCAAAGGTGGGTCTTTGGAAGCTCTTAAGCCGCAAAAAATCTGGGCTCTGTGGGACCATTAGTTCTCGAGATATTAATTATTTTCTGAAACGAGAAAATCGCGTTTTTCACGAAAATCGTTGATTTTTTTATTGAAATTTTCCTCATTTTTTAGTCATATATAGAGGCGTCTTCCTGAATTTTTTCAGCAAAATCGGAGCTTAGACCATTTTG
This sequence comes from Orius insidiosus, assembly GCA_014119065.1. Classification (NCBI taxonomy): domain Eukaryota; kingdom Metazoa; phylum Arthropoda; class Insecta; order Hemiptera; family Anthocoridae; genus Orius; species Orius insidiosus. The sequence goes on from JACGAQ010000499.1 coordinate 100,400, forward strand.
ACCCCCTTATCCCTCTATAGCCTTTCAAAAAATTCTCAAAGATGGTCTTTAGATGCTTGGCAATCTCGTTTTTCTCGAAACCGTTTTGTTTTTTGATCAGAAATTTCTGTCATTTCTTATTCACATGGAGACGCATCTTCTACAATTTTTCGGCCAAATCCCAGGAACAAAATGCCCCCCCCCCCATTATCGTATATTATAATTAATTATATATTAATTAGCCTTTATTTTAAAAAAAATTACTTTTCGCTTTCTTGTAGTTAAAATTTGAAATGGCCTTATTCTTTTTGTTTCCAAATCCCAAGCGACGGCTTCAGTATCAAGAATAAACGATTTCACAGTTTCTTTTTTGGCCAAATTCATCCTCGAAATGATATCTGGATACTTAGACGTATTATTTTCTTGATTTCTGCTATAAATCGAAACAGTTCCATCTTCCGATTGATGTATCTGCAAAGTATAAATTTAAAAAATGTAAAATTTAATGGAATTTTAAACCTGAGCTCTTTCCCCATCGTATTTCCATTCACATGTGAACTTCAATCCTTCGAATCTTTGTAAAACTTCTTGTACTCCTTTGGTCGGATGGGCAAGCATTGGTTTGAGAGGAAGGCCGGGAGTGAGGTGGCATTTTTTGGGTAAACCTTTTATCCCATCTTCGATAAGGACTTGTATTATTTTATCATAATTTGGACATTCACAATATGTAGTTTTTAAAATCAAAGCTTCTTTGTCCAACATCGTTTTTAATTTTTCTGTTGAAACGCCTTTTGATGCGTTTATTATTTCTGGAGGGTATTCTTGACCAGGTGGAGTCATGACACATGCCAGAGCCAAAGCCTAAAAAAATAGATAGCAATTTTTTTTTAAAATTTTATTTACTTGTAAAACAGATTGTTCAGCTAATCCAATCCTCAATTTTCCGGCAAGCGAGCGAATCAAATACCTCGCCTCGGGTCCTTTACAGGCGACAAAAAGGCCTTGAATTTTCGACTTTCTTTGCTTGAGACTGTAATGAATGGATAAAAATTTAATAAAACAATAAAGAAAAACTAACGATGAACCAGTCATTTTAGCGATTTCCTTAAGTTTAGAGTAAACCCCCTGAACAGTTAAAGGAGCGGGAGTGAACATCATTCTCTGCGAACATTTACTTTGTTCGGCAACCAACCCAAGGTCACCGAGCGTAGAAGCGTCAGCTTTGATTTGCGCAACTGTTCGCCCCGTTGTCTGAGCTATTGCCTAAAAAAAATTATTTTAAATAATTAATTATAAAAAAACTTACTTTCATAAGACTTGTTTCTGCGATTCCTAATTCCAAGCCTTCAAAAGCTGGAGCGAGTTGATTCAGACAAAGATAGACAGAAGGAAGAAGATCAAAATCACTTAAAACGATTACTGATCGAAAATAGTTGCTTAGGATTTCAACGATTTTTAAACGGGATGATATTTCTTCAATTTTCTCAAGAGTTTTGGACAATGCAATATAAGGAACCCTTAAAAAAAATTATAACTTTTATGTAAGCAAAAATGATAACATACTTAGCTCCTTTCTTCCAGCAAGCATCATCGATTGGATGATATTTAGGTTTGCTTGGGTCATAATCAACGGCATCGGTTTTTTTAAGGCCAAGAGTTTTGCTGGGTGATGCTACAAAAAATGAAATGGAAGAATTTTTTAATATTTTAACAAACTTTTTTGTTTAATCTCATCGCTGTTTTGAATTGATTTTGATTTGTCTTTTTCTTCTTTTACATCGTCACTTTTAGATTCGCTGTCGTCTTTTTCTTCATCATTGCTTCCCGAGGAGAGCCGAATGGCAATTTTTGGCGTCCCGATTCCTTTCGGCTTGGTTTTTGAGCTGGAAGAAATTTTTTAAATTTTTAAACTTTAATATTCAGACAATTACGTTTTTTTGGCTTTTGGAGTTTTAGGAGATTTTGTTTTAGTTTTCAAACTTTTCTGTGATTCTGTTTTCTTGTTTTCTTTCTCAGAACCTGGACTTTTCTCTTGACTTTCTTTCTTTTCGCTGCAAAGGAAAAAAAAAAGAGTTTACAGCGTTTTTAAGTGGTTGAGAAAAATTTAAATATGAACCAACCTATTATCATCAGTCTTTTCATTCTTGGCCAATTTTTACTACAAAAAATTAATTGATTAAATTTAAGGAAGTGATTAAATTACTTCTTATTTGAGTATGTCTTAAGCTGAACAGGTGATGAAAATGGTGATGTTTCCGATTTCTCTTTCTTGCTAAAAATAAGATTTTAACACAGGATTAAGTAAATTACAAATAACCTATCGTTTTGTGCTTCTTCTTCACTGTCGCTCTCTATAATTCGAGATCGTTTCCTTTTCGCTTTTTCGCGGACAGGCGAATCTTGAATTTCCTTCTGAGCCTCATCTTTCGCATCAGTGGTACCGCTCTCCTTTCTGTACGAGACGTATAAATTCCATTTAATCGGGTTTCTCGCAAAGTCGAATTTTATCAAAGATTTACATGTTTTAGGGAAGAAAATTGCTTGGGCTGCTCGACGACAAATGAAGCCGAACATTCTCAGAACTTTTTTTGATAATTATTTTTAAAATTAAACGTACCCGACTTTTTCTTCTTCGTTGTCAAAGTCTTTTAACGGTTGAGGTTTCTCTGCTTTTTTGAAAAAGGACCTAAAAAATGTTGCACGAAATAAAAAAACCTTTCCAAAGAAATCATTTTTCCGGTATTATTTCAGTTCATTTTAACAATTAATTATTTAACTTTAATATTTATTGTTAAAAACTTACGTTATGCTTCTTTGAGACATTTTTCCCGCGTTTTAAATTTATTACTCTCAAAATTCAGTGAAGGAAATATAGCTATTATAACATTAAAAAGGTTATATTCATTATTTTGGCTCGAAGGCCTTAGTCTGTCGTCATTAGTGATAATGATAAAACATTTGGGCCTAATGGACTGGTTCCTTATTCTTTGTATCGCCATTAATAAATTCGGTAATTTTTTTCCTCTCGCAAGAAAAGCTTGTAAGAGAGCACGGGAGGGTAAGATAAGCTACCTTTGCGAGAGGAAAAAAATTAACCCCCTCATGTTATTAGGTGTACAAAATGAAACTCGGCTAAAATCTACAAAATTCAAATTTACCCTGTGGCTGAGTTTCATTTTGTACACCCAATAAATAAAATTGTAGGAAATTTAATTTCTATAAATTTGCACTTAATTATTTTTTCTAGGATGCACCATTTTCGGAAAATAATTTTTTTAAAAATAAATTTATCTTGAAAACAGTGCGTCCTAGAGAAAAAATGAATAGAATAAAATTAAAGAGAATTGAATTTCCAACTGATTTTATTTAGTGCATTTTTTCAATATCTGTAACGGTTTACGATTTACAAGCCTTAAAAATTAACCTTCTTAATGGTTATACTTCAATAACCTTCTTACACGGAGAAGGTCAACTTTTGATGGACTTTAACGCCTAAAATGTTCAAAATTTTGAAAAAATGAACTACTAGGTGTAAATGAAACTCGGCTAAAATCTACAAAATTCAAATTTACCCGGGGCTGAGTTTCATTTTGAACACCTAATGAGCTTCCTTTGCGAGAGAAAAAAAATTAACCCCCTCGTGTTATCAAACTAGTTTGAATTCAGGCAAATCTCATCAGGAACTAAAAAATCATACAAGTACAATCAAATTCTTCCCTTTATTTTTATGATAAAAATATAATAGGTAATATTATATAAAGAGTACAGTTTTCATTATTAATGTACAAAAAAAAATACAATATTCAAACAATATAATTTAAATCAAGAACTTGATTGGTTGAAATCAGTCGAAGCGAGTCCACTCCAGACGAAAATTGATGCCAGTCTACTAACAAACGTGTTGCTTGTATCCAAAATGGTTTGAATGGCGTTTTCGCTGGTCATTAGAGGGCACGAGACAGATTCGGATGATAATCCATCGATTCCGAGGAACTCGGAAATTTTTTGATTTTGAATTCCGGTATTGAATTTATCGACAAAAACTGGATGGGCTTTTAAAGACTCGGAGATACGGGCAGGTAAAAGTAGCGATGTCAGTGCCTGAAACGTATTTTGGTTCGGAGGAAGCATCGGCAGCGTTTTCTTTTTTGAACGTGATTCTTGCTAAAAATTAAATCCATTACATATGGATTCTTAAATAAACCGACCAAATCTGGTTTATTGCTATCACTTATTTGTAAATTTTCCACAGCTGAAGGGTTTTTGCTCAATTTAGGTTTTAAAACTTCAATCATTTGTTCAACTTCATGTAGTATGTTAACATGGGAGAAATTCTCTTCGGTAGCGGGCTTCTTAATTTTTGGCATAAAAAATTTAATTAGTTCTTTATCCATGGCGTCGATTGTATTCTCGTCTTTTTATTGGCATAATTCTCATTGAGAGAGTTGATGACTTTTTTGAAATCTTTACGTTTATTTTTTAAATTTTTAATTTTGTTTGTAAAAGCCTTATTTTTGATTATACGAGGAGTTGTCCTTTTGATCCTTTTGATGTCCTTAATTTGACGGCCAGAATCCAAAATTCGCTTCAGACGATTGTATCTGTGTCTAACTTGAACGCGATTTCGAGAATCAAATTTTTTAGCGATTTCAGACCAATTTTGTCCGATTTCGTTGACAAGAGAGACCAAAGTTCGTCTTCTTCGATAGTCCATTCGCCAAACTTGATGTCTTTGTCCGGATTTAAACTTTGCTCGACACGGCTTTTATCTGTTTTTGCGTCCTATGTTTGACGATTTTAGAAAGCTGTTTTATACTTAGATCAAAATTATGCTGCAACGTCAATAAAAGCTTATCTTCTTTTGCTCCAAAATGTCCCATCTTAATATTCGGATTGAGCGAGTGCTTGTATTTTTCGTAGATCTGCTTAAAACTTCGGTTTTCAAAAAAAAGTTGACTTGTGGCCATCGAATTTTTGACCCATACGTACATTTTAAGACTACTTCTTTTAAAAAATTCATTTCCTTTTCAGTCCAGGGAGTAATATCGCTTTTTCTTAAATGATTCACATAATATAAAAAACACTGGTAACCAGATCTTCCTGAATTAATCGATGAAGCGATTTCATCCCAAGATTTTGACGAAATATCACTTTTTTTAATGTTTTCTATTTCTCTTTAGTCCACACTCCTTTATTGATGTTAGGGCTAGCGTATAATTTCCACATTTTTTCACACTCGGCTGCAGAATATTTTCCATTTAAAAAAATAGAAACGAGAAACCAATCGATATTTGATTCCATTCCATCATTTAAAAATGTCTTCAGAGGTTCTTTTTTGAAATAATTTATAGTCTTCAATGTATCTAACTTGGTGTCGAAGTTGACAGCGAAAGTATCGTGTTTTTGTCTGACGGATGAAACGTATGCTTTTACTATCAATTTACGGACTGATTCTTCAAGTTTTTCTACATAAAATTGGCTCCAAGGTATGCTGAGAAGGTCTTTATTAACTTTGCCTATCGCTCTCGAATCTGGATTAAGTGGAGCCCAAAAGAAGTCTCTATCTTTAAAATATGGAGAACGAAACGCATATTGAAATTGAGTGATTAAATTTTGAGATTTCTTTACACATTCTGAGGACATCGATGGCTTTATGTCGATCATGTGGTCATATTTGTACATGAGAAGGTCATATTCGGCTTCTAACAATTTGACATTTTATCTTTCAAAATGGCCATCGCTTCATCAATCGCTTCAATTGCTTTGATAATCTCTTCTTTCGACAAAGCATTTTGTTTGACCTTACGTTTTTTCGGTTTGGGCACAACTTTTCCTTTACATTCTTGCTACTCGAAGGTTGAAGGATGAGTCGACCAAATCAACAACGTTGATGTAGTTCTCGTCTTTCTCGCTTTCCCAGGATTTTTCCAAATTGTCTGCATTTAGGTGATTTTCGATACAAATAATGAGTTCATCATCGTCGATATCGTCGTCGATTTCCATTTTGAACACCCTAAAAACAAGAGTTCATTTTCAGATAGAGAGTTTAAGAAAAAAAAAAGTTAATTTTACCCAATTTTTACATCCAAAGATTTACTAGGTTTTAGCACTCAATAAAGAATAAAATGGAAATGTCATTTGTCAATAAAAACTGGGATAAATGTTATCAATGCTGTTATCAAGGAGAAGGTTGTGTTTATGTTGATAAGAAGAAGCCGTTGAAAGGAGACATTTTCGCGGTTTTTTTTTAAAGAATTTCATGAGTCATTGAGATTTCTGTGCAATGAATTAATAAATGAAAAAAATGGATAGAGAAATTAGAAGCGATTTTATCTTCTATTAGGTGTACAAAATGAAACTCGGCTAAAATCTTCAAAATTCAAATTTACCCTGTGGCTGAGTTTCATTTTGTACACCTAATAAATAAAAATTGTAGGAAATTTAATTTTCTATAAATTTGTACTTAATTATTTTTTTCTAGGATGCACCATTTTCGGAAAATAATTTTTTTTTAAATAATTTATCTTCAAAACAGTGCGTCCTAGAGAAAAAATGAATAGAATAAAATTAAAGAGAATTGAATTTCCAACTGATTTTATTTAGTGCATTTTTCAATATCTGTAACGGTTTACGATTTACAAGCCTTTAAAAATTAACCTTCTTAATGGTTATACTTCAATAACCTTCTTACACGGAGAAGGTCAACTTTTGATGGACTTTAACGCCTAAAATGTTCAAAATTTTGAAAAAATGAACTACTAGGTGTACAAAATGAAACTCGGCTAAAATCTACAAAATTCAAATTTACCCTGGCTGAGTTTCATTTTGTACACCTAATATTTATGCTTCATAAATTAGTATGACATTTTAGACAAATCTTCAAAATTACATAAAACCACTGGTCAAACGAGATAAAGACTAAGTACAAAATTAATCAGTAAGCAATTTCCTTCAGAAAATGACTTATATTTTTTTCTTAAATTATAGTTTAGAGGATATGCCCTAAATATTTTTAAGAGAAAACTAGAAAAATTAACCAAAATCCTGGTCAGAATAATTTAAAAATGACTTCAAACTATTTTAAGGGCGTCCTCCAGCCCAGTCGGTTTTCAGTTTTGAGACAAGTACGCATGCGCCGCTTGGCGCGAGTTTGGTAAGATACCTACTGACTGCGCCACCTCCGATTTTCAAGAGTTACTTTCTGACACCCCTATAGAACCTTGTCCTTGAAGAGAACCGATGCTCGGTGGGAGGGGGAAAGATTTCGGGGCGTTATTTTGTTTTCTCGAAGGGATTAAAAAGTTGAGAATCGTGAACGAGAATCCGTTTATTGTTTACTCTCCCCACCTCCCCGCCCATTCCTTCCGTACCACGCATCCCCTTCGAACCCTAATTTTTTTATTTTAAAATATGTAATAGAATTTTTTAGATAAATTTTTTTAAGAATAAATCTTCCGATTTTCACCAAATTTTCACAGGATCTTCCTTTTGACATCTAGAAAGGGGCGAGAGTGATTTTTGAATTTTGATTTTGTTACTCTGGTTCGTCTATCCGATACCAGGTTTTACGATCGAGGCGGGGCTTTCGCCATATTGCCATATTATAATTGAAAAAACACGGCCACAATTTTCAACGATTCTTTCAACGAGGGCGATTTTCATTAAGAAACATGGCGAAGATATTTCTATTTGAAGTTATAAAAATTCCTTATTTTTTACAAATTTGAGGTGTAAAAAAAAATTTTTTTAGTAGGAAGAAATTTCATACTTCCTCCTTTTGCGGCACCCGAACGAGGCAATCGAGACGAGCCATTCGTTTTGTGGAAGTGTTTCCGCGGCGAGGCAGCCAGGTCCGAGGCGTTCCGCAAGGAGTGTGACAGCCAGAGTCAGTACATAAAGGAATTCGGCACTTGGGTCAAAATTCGTTCCTTTCAATGTGGACGGGGTTTGAAATGCCTCGCCTCGGCTCACGCACCGCAGTATATTTTATTTATTATCACTAATTTATTTATTATTATTCTCGTAGTAAGTTTTAAGTTGCTCCCTTCTTCACTTCACAAACATTGAAGAATTAGCTCGCCACGAGTTTTTATTTTATTTCTAAGCTAGCTAACTTTCTAGCTTTCGTTGCTACAACTTGTTTTTTTTTTTTTTTTTTTTTTCCATTGATTTGTTTATTTTATTAAAAAAGTATTTATCAAAAGCAAGAGGCTTTCTTCCTATTGGTTAATCTATTTTTTTACTTCTTTATAGCCTGTGTTAGCTGTCACAAGAGGGTGGGGGTTGGACCCAGGCGGGGGATCTCGCCATATTGCCATGGCGCCTTTTACAGTGCCAACTCCAGAGAAGTGGCCTTACTAATTTATCCACGGATTTTGTAGAAGAAAATTTATTTGGAATTTAACTTCCAAACTAAAACCCCTCTACCTAAATAGGGATCGAACTCCGGTCTCCGTGATGAAAGTCCAAGACTGAACCTTCCAGCCAAAAAACTTGAAACTGCCTAGGGGGCTCGGGGCACGAATGCCCGGTTTTTCTGGATCGCTGCCTCAGCTTGCCGCCTCAGAAGCGTTCGCGTCTATTTTAAGTTTCCCGAACGAGACAGCCCGAGGCGAGTCGAGGCTGTTCTGCCTCACCTCGGAAATAATGACTAGAAATAATGAGCCGTCTAAAAATAAAATTTCTTTTTTCCTCCAAAAAATCTTTAAAATATAAAGAGTACTTGGTGAAAATTTGGTGAAAAACTGACAGACGGCCACTTTTTTAAAATTTAAATGTAATTAAAATTTTCTAAGTTTTTTTTTGGTCAAGAAAAAAAATTTTTTTCTAAAAATTTTCCGGGTTTTTCTTACTTTTTTTTTTTTTTGAAAAAATTTTAAGTTCTTTTTTTCGAAAAATTTTCTAAGTGTCAAGGTAGAAATAATGGGCTCTTTGGCCTAGGGATGTGCCTCTCGTAAAGGGTAGAAGTACGAAATTTCTCCCTACTAAAAAAAATTAATACATAAAAAGTCGCAATTTTTTTACGCCAAAAATTCTTAAAAAATATAAGGAGTAATTGGTGAAAATTTGGTGAAAATCGGATTAACTGTTCGGCCGCAGCGAATTTTTAAAATTTCAAACAGACATATCTCCGCCATTTTTCGAAATTCAAAAATCCCCTCGTACATTCTTCTTCACCGGCTAAAGAAATTTGTGTAAAAATTTGGTGAAAATCGGATGAAAACTGTGGCCGTAAAGTGTTCCGGAAAAAAATGCTACGGCCGGCCGGCACCACAGACAAAGTTGAGATCGGTAAAGATCAATATTCGATTTGACCCTCCGGGGTCTGGAAGACCCTTCCCCAAAAACCCGACGTCGAGGGTATCGCAATAACTTCTTAAGGAAGTTAAAAATCGGGAAAAAAAACACACAGTGTGAGTTGATATAATATACTGTAAAGGGTGGCGGGGAAGGAGGGAGTGAGAGAGAGAATTAGAGAAAGATGTAAACAAAAACAAGGATCGTCAAGCTGTTGGGAAGGAGGGGAATGCGAGACTTGACTTAAAATCCGAAAGTTCTAGGGTGGTAACTCTCCCCTGACGGTAAAAGCCCTCAACTACATAGCCATTTAAATGCGTTTAAAATCCCTCGCTCAGAACGAAATTGACGAAATTTCGGAAACACGTTTCTTTGGTCCTATTTGGAATTTTGAGAATTTTTTTTTTTAATCGCCATGAAATTGCAGCGAAATTACCCACACAGATAAGGAATTTTGATATTTTTAAAATTTAAAATTTTAAAAAATTAAAATTGATACAGAAAAAAAATCTGAATTCCGTATCTGTCTGGGTAATTTCGCTGCAATTTCATGGCGATTAAAAAAAAAAATTCTCAAAAATTCCAAATAGGACCAAAGAAACGTGTTTCCGAAATTTTCATACCCGGTGGAGGACGCCCTTAAGGCTTGAAATGAGCCAAAAAATGCTTAAAAATCCCAAAAACCCCAACAACAGAAGAAAAATCCTATTTTTCCTAATTTGAAGAAAAAAAAAACGAATGAAGATAAATCAAAATTATGGTCAAAACATAAAATATTTTAAAATTATAATAAGCCCATAAAAAGGCATGAAATTGCTCCTCTAAAACTGCTTAAATGTGGATTTATTTATAAACTACTAAATTTACATCATTGTAAAAACACTTTTTATTCGGGTTCCATCTTCTGTTTCAAGAGATTTTTTTTTGGGAAATAAATAAAATAGGCTAAATTTTTAGGACTAAAACCTCATTTTAAAGGGCCTTACGAACTATAAAGATTGAATTTGGTGGAGCTCTCAGCCTAAGATAACCTAATCCGCCCATGTAGCTGTTTGGCTCTAGATTTGCTTTAAGCAATATGGCGGCAAGGTTTTGCACCTTAATTGAAGAAAACATTGATTTAAAAAATTTTTAATTGAAAAAAAAATAATCAACTAACCGATTGGAGCATTTAGATTTAATTGGACTATCTTGATAAATTCTCCGAGATAAACATAATGCTTATTAAGAAGAAGAAGGCGACACATAGAAAAACGACTATAATCTGCAAGCAGAAAACACCTATAAATCAATCAAATATCGATTGAAGATGTTGTTCTGCATTTTGAAACTTTGAAATCTTTACACCCGATTATAATCGTTTAAGAACTGATAAATAGGGTAGGGGGAGCGGTGCAGTTGGTTTCAAATGCATTATAAATAAACGTATTCGACATTTTATGGTATGAGACTTGTCAATAAGTGGGGTAAGGGCGTTCGTTATATTTATAAGATCAATCAAAATCAGTCTTGTGCCAAAAATCAAATTAATAACATGGTAAGTAATCCATTTAATAAGAATTTCAATTTTAATTTATTTAATTTTAAAGGAAAGCTTATCAAAAAATCAAATTCAACGTAAGTATTTTCTTAAAGCAGACATTTAAGGTAAAAATTGGTTCTTTTGTCAAAAATTTTTTTATTGCTCTAAAAAAATTATTATTAGAAGAGAACCTAGAGCACAATCGTAATCATATAATTTTTGATTAGGACTCCTTATATTTTTTAAGAATTTTTGGTGTAAAAAAATTGACACTTTTTAATTATTATTTTCTTTTTAGTAGGGAGAAATTTCATACTTTTACCCATTACCAGAGGCACATCCCTAGGCCAAAGAGCCCAATATTTTTACCTTGACACTTAAAAAAATTTTTGAAACAAAAAACTTAAAAAATTTTTCAAAAAAAAAACTAGGAAAATTTAAAAAAATAGAAACTTTCCCCTTCCTTATTCTTCCCCTTTCCCTCCCTTCGTTATACTTTCGTTCCCTTATACTTTCCCCTCTGTTATACTTCCCCTCCCATATACTTTCCCCTCCGTTTTACGTATCCTCCGTTATACTTCCCCCTCATATATACTTCCCCTTCCCATATACTTTCCCTCCTATATTTTACTACTCTGTAAGGAAGTTTTCGTTGGAAGCTCTTCAAACCAGTACTTTTAAAACAAAATAATAAGTATCCCTATTTCTTTTACATTTTTGTGTGCAAAAAACAAGATTTTCTTTAAAAAAAAAATAAATAAATAAATAATTTAAAATAAAAATCATGATTTTATGGAAATCATAAATAATATGATTAAGATTATAATCATAATTGTAATCATATGTAAATACATTAATCATAATAAAAAATATGATTATGATTGTTTTGCTGATTATTAAAGAACGATTATTGTAGTACAGCAGTAAAACTGAACTGTAGGGTAATAATCGTACCCATTATCACAATTATGATTATTGATTACGATTACTCTACTACTCTGTTCAGTTGTATGGCTGTACTCGTTCATGAGAATCTGAACCTCCTTTTTCGAAAACTGAAATTATGCTGTATAAAAACAATTCTTTTAGTACTAAAAAGGGCTTTTGCTGCCTTTGAGATTGAAGGAAAAAATAAAATTCCAACGAATGAAATCGGTACGATTTTGGAAATGTTGGGTAAGCCACAGACACCAAACGCTATGCAAGTTCTACTCGATGAATTCGACCCATGGAGTAAGATAATTTAAATTTAGGGGAAACATAGTAAAGTCATATTTTAGACTCGGGAGAACTTGATTTCAACACTTTTTGCGATCTGGCTTCCAGATATTTTGAAGAAGAAGAAAATCCGGAAGCGATGCAACAGGAATTGAGGGAAGCTTTTAGACTGTACGACAAAGAAGGTACAGGTTACTTAGGTTAGGTTATCTTTTTTAAATTAAAAAATTGTTTTAGGTAATGGATATATATCGGTTGATACCTTGAGAGAAATATTGTCAGAATTGGATAGTTCAATACCGGAAGACGAGCTTGATTCAATCATCGACGAAATTGACGCTGACGGTTCTGGAACCGTCGATTTTCAGGGTAAAGTATTCAAAAGTTTTTAATTTGCCTTTTTTTTCTCTTCCTACTTAGGAAACGGATATATTACAATCCAAGTGTTGAGAGATTTATTATGGGAACTCGATGAGGAGATGTCTGAATACGAATTAGATCAAATAATTGATGAAATTGATGCCGATGGCTCTGGAACAGTCGATTTCGATGGTAATCCATTTACCAGACTATCATTTAACAAGAAAAGCCATCATTTCAAATCACGATATTAATCATGTTGGATGTCTCCATTTTTCAGGCCCCTTAAAAATTTTTTGTTTGCTCTGATTAAAAATCTTTCTTCTTTTTAGAATTCATGGAAGTTATGACTGGAGGCGATGAATAAAAATCTTCTAAGCAAAGTGGCTCTACCTTTATATTCTGTGATAAAATTTAATAATAATGTGAGATGTTAACAAACTCAAATAAAGTATGCCACAAAAGGACCCAATTTTTTTTTATCTCTTCATTTGGTGAATGAAAGTTCTTATGTCGATCTACAGAGCCTGATTGGGTTTGCCAATTTGCTGAAAGTCGACAAGAGTCAGGTTGATCCCAAACCGACTTCATGGCTGCCCCGGTCCTGAGAATACTGGGGCGATCACGTATTTCCGCGGGTGGCAAGCATGATGGATCATGCTGACAGAGATTATAATGGCAGCTACGTGGCTTGTCCACACTAATGGACTAAATGACGTCATGTTTGCTGACCCAACCGAATGGGGTGTCCACACGGTAAAATATGTAATGAGGATATATGTTGTGCCTACCAGCATCAGGATTTTGGTAGGCAATCAACAGGTTTTAAATAAAAGATTACATACACCTTAAAAAATAGTTTATTAAGCAAATATATTATGTAAACGGGGGAAAAACTGAGAAAATGTTAATTAAAAAAAATCTAAGCATAGTAATTAAGGTTGGCTTTCTTCTTTGCTTGGACTTCGAGGATGGCGTCCATAAAGTCTTCATGGGTGACCACACTAGCGTTACGTCGAAGGGCGATCATACCCGCTTCAACGCATACAGCTTTACATTGAGCACCATTGAAGTCATCTGTAGATCTGGCAAGCTCTTCAAAGTTGACATCTGCGCTTATATTCATTTTTCGTGAATGGATCTGCATGATTCTTGCTCTGGCATCTTCGTTCGGGTGAGGAAATTCAATCTTTCTGTCCAAACGTCCGGAACGAAGTAGAGCGGGTCCAAAATGTCAACACGGTTCGTTGCCGCAATTACTTTAATATCTGCGGTTGAGCTGAAACCGTCCAGTTGATTCAATAACTCGAGCATTGTCCTTTGTACTTCGCGGTCACCTGCTTTTTCAGAATCGAAACGCTTTGTACCGATAGCATCTAATTCATCGATAAAAATGATGCAGGAGCCTTCTCTTTGGCTAAAGCAAACGCATCTCGGACAAGTTTGGCACCATCTCCGATAAACATCTGTACAAGCTGCGGGCCGGCTAATTTCAAGAAAGTGATTTTGTTTGAGCAGCGCAAGCTCGAGCCAAAAGAGTTTTTCCCGTTCCAGGAGGGCCGTAAGCAAAACGCCTTTGGGCGGTTGGATCCCTAAGTTTTCAAATTTTTCTTTGTGCGTCATAGGCAGAACGACGGCTTCTATCAACTCCTGGATTTGTTTATCTAAGCCACCAATGTCCGAATACTGCTCGGTAGGTCTTTCATCGACTTCCATCGCTTTAACTCGGGCGTCATATTCCGCTGGTAAAGTCTCAAGTATCAAATATGAATCTTTATTAACACCGACTAAATCGCCAGGTTTTAATTTTTCCGCATCAACAAGCCCAATGACGGGAAGAAAATAGGTTTGACGAGTTGATGTCTTAATGACGGCGCATTTTCCTTTTCTTCTGGCGTCCAGATCGACAACCGCTCCGTCTTCCTCAGTCTCTTCGGGATCGACATCCAAAAGCTCAATAACATTCGAAACCAAATAAGGGAGGGTTTTGTTCACTTTTATCTTTTCCGTATTCTCTTTGATTTTATCATTTTGGGCCTGAAGTTCGTGTGAAACACGCATTACTTCACTTTTCATTATTTTAATCTCGTTATCCAAAAGTCGGATTCTGCTTACGATTTCGTCGGTCGACATCCGCTTCACTTCGACCGTGATGTACTCGTCTGTCTCATCCCAAGCGACTTTATCTTCGGTTTTACTCGAAGACATTTTTTCAAGATTTAAAACACAACAAAATACAAAATACCGAAAATCTCTTAAAAAGCGAAACTGAAGAGTCACAGTGTAACCTATCAGGGAAGGTAACGTTCGTTTCATTTTTACAGCCAGCCAACTTGAAAAATTTCCCACATTTGTGCTCTGACTTTTTTTTTTCTTTTTGTTTTTGCGAATTAAAGTGAACATTGTCCAAAATGTCTTTTCATCTCAAAAATATTCAATTAAAAGATCCTGAAAAGCGAATCTCTACAGTTCTCTGTTAAAGACCATTGGTCATTATTTTTATCACATTAATTATTTGATAAGAAAATTGTTTTATTTATGAAAAAAGAATGTCAATCGAAACTCTCTAAAGTTCATAAGATTTTTTTTTTATCTCTATTTAGAAGAAAAAATTTACTTACGTGAAGTCTAGTATTTGTAAACGTTCCTTGAAACTCTCCTTTCCTTAACACAAAGGATACCTTGAACCAACAAGTCAATCAAGGATGTCACCGTCAGTCAATGAGAGCCCCCTTCGAGGATTCCTTAAGATTCCTCAATAGCCACCTTGAAAAGGGAAATCAGCCTTTTTTAAGGAACAGATCGCTCCAGAGGGTTCACAAAAACGAAATAACGTCAAGGAAGGATTGCCAATAAAACCTTGAGAAAGGGATCCTAAAGTTTATAAATTGTACTAATATAGATTAGCATTCAGAGTTAAATAAAAGGCATATTTAAAATTTTACGTACCTTGTGTAAAATAGAGAAGAAAAGCTTCCGGACTTGTTTGTACAGGTCTGTGGTGGAGGGTGGGGATGAATATTCCCGCTCTTCTTACCAGGAAGCCGAAAAATTTAGTGGTAATAATTTCTCAATAAATCATTGGTTTTGTACGTATTAAAATGATATTTTGTTTTATATTTAATTATTAATTAGCGTTTTTTAATGTCTCTACTAGCTATTTAGAAGGCAGTGCAATATTCACTATCCTTGCTCCATGGTGAATTCATGTTTCCACAACGAAAAAGGGGTGTTCAAGGTAATTTAAGGTTGAGGAAAGGAGAGTTCCTTTTATTTTTAAGTTTAAGTTTTCCAAGGAAACCTTAAGAAAATCGTTCCTTAAGGAACGTATATAAAAACGGGCTTAAGTTCTCAATGTGGCCAAAGAATATCATGAGCATCCTTGAATTATATCCTTCCCTGCTTTTTATCTGCAAAATCTTCACTTTTTTTACCTATACGTTGTTATTCTATTCTTCTCAAAGCTTGAAGGTCACATCCAACTATTCAGTTTGTGCAAAAAAAGAATTGGGCTTAAAAATTTTAGTTTAAGAGAAAGAAAATACATAGGTTCCCTTCAACCATAGAGTATGAGTCACAGAGACCTCCAAACGTCAAAAAGACCAGTGGTCTTTACCGGTGACTTATGCCCATATTATATATCGTTTTCTCAAAATTTTTTGAAAATCCTTCCTGAATCTATTACTTCAGGTAGGTACCGAGGTAACTTAAGGCATCCTCGAATGGAGGGCTCCAATTGGATGATGACAGTCTTGATATTCACCTAAAAAATTTGCTTAAGGAAAGGAAAAAGGCATTCTTTCGGTTAAGGAAAGGAGGGTTCCAAGCGCCACTGACCAAAAAAAAATCTTATGAAAAGTGCAAGTAGAAAAGGTCGAAGTTATTCGTGCCAATTGAAATGGTAGTTAATTTTAGCTTTATGTTCTCCATGGGCCCAAGGATAATAATTGAGGATTGTAAAGATAAAGATGTGGAGAGGCCTTTTCCAAACGGAAGGTGAAGGAAGTGCTCAAAAGAAGGAAAATAAAATTTTTCCTCTTATTCGCGATTTTTAATTACGACAAACGAGAGGGGAGGAGTATAAAAGGTGAAAGGGGAAGCGGTGGGACGCCAGTCCGACCACGCTTTGCCCCTCAACATGAACTCGAACGTTCGAAACTGGATTTTGGTCGCCGTCGTCCTCGCCCTCTTCGCTTCTTCAGAATGCCAAAGGCCAGCATTTGGAAGATGCCCCGAAGTTAAACCCAAAGAAGATTTCGACATCCAAAGGGTACTTCGCATTTACATTCTTCAACTTTATTCCAAAAATCCCGTTTCAAATCTTTTTCAAACGGTACTCGGTGATTTCACTACTCAAACAACGTTTTTTTTCGTCCCACACATATTTTTGAATCTTAAAAAAATATGAAATATAGGTCATCTCTTTAAGACTCGTTAAAAAAAATGACTTAAGCTTACTTTCGAAATTCCATTTAATCCTTGATCCGATTAAAATTTTTTTTCTTCTTTATTCCCAACAAGTTGTTCGTTAAAATTCCCCAAATCTTACCGTTTCAAGGGGATCCTCAATTATTGGTCAATAGGTCAATCCTAAAATCTTTTCCTTCTGTGCATGTTTTTTTAAAGACAAATTAAATCATAATTAGGAATTTCCTCTGGGATAAAGTGATGACAGAGATTAAAAGAGGACAACCTCTTAATTATGTTAATAACAGGCCTGTATTTTCCTGAACAATAGAGCCGGCCGGTCTCAAGAAAATGGCGGTGATTTGGCAACACTTGCAGGCGTATTGCGTCTCTATTTCGAAATTTAAGTAGCTTAGAAACTATTTATCTGCAGTAAAAAAATTAGCAAACCATAATTCATTTTCTAACCTGCGAGAAACCTCAGCGCTTTCTAGATAAGGGTTAGAAACCCACAGTAGGTTAGAATCCTTCTGGGGACTATCTTTTTTCGAAGTTTTCCATTTAATAAAACGTTCGGAACTATCACTTTTAAATTTTATGGTTGGTCTTTGTAGTTTGAAGGAAACTGGATTGAAATAGAAAGATCTTTTTACATATTTGAATCAACACTGTCATGCACCAAAGTTAACTTCACGCTATATGAAAATGATACTTTGGCAGCAGATGTCAACTATCGAGTACCATGGTAAAAAAAACAGTTTTGCCAACTGTAGGGATTTTATATTTGATTTTAGGAGAGGAACGAATAGCGCTTCATCATATATGGTGAAAGACGTGAGCCAAAACCGGGTGAATTAAATATGGTCCTTTCGAGCACTTTGCCTTCGGTTATAGCACGTATGGCACCTGGAAGCGGAAAATATATTGTCCTAGACACTGACTACGAAGATTTCGCTTTAATCTATTCTTGCACTGATCTAAGATTAGTTCACGCAGGTAAATAAAATTTAAAAAAAATTTTCTCTTAATTTTTTTTAGATTTTATATGGGTGCTAGGAAGAGGAACAGACATTGGAGTTGAAGCAAGATCTATTGTTACTCGACACTTGACAAAAGTAGAATAAACCGTGACAGGTTATTGCTAACCAACAACAAAGACTGCTAGTTTATTTTATGTATTATGGCATTTTTTAAAACTGTAAATTAAAAAAACTTTATAAAAATTTTTATTTTTGTAAACAGGTAAGTTACATAAATAAGTTAATTTTAAATAAGTAAAGACCAGAGCACGGCATGATCATTATCATGATCATGATTATTTTTCATTAGGATTACGGATGGTCATAATCATATTTATTTACGATTTTTCAGAAAACCATATTTTTTTTTAAAAATGCATTTTTTAAAGTATGTTTAATGCTAAAATTACTTAGATTTTCTCACACAACATTAAAAAATACGATTTTCTATGATTTTTTAAAAAATCATTAGAAGATCAAAAAATGTGATTTTAAGGAAAATCATAAATAAAATATGGTTATTCCATCTGTAATAATAATAAAAAATAACATGATTTTGAACATGGTTATGATTTTGATTACGCCTACCTGGTGCAGACAAAATTTTTAAATATTACAAAACAAAAATTATTGCTCCAATTATATTGGTGTTAATGAAAAGTGAAATTTTAGCACCTTCAAATTAGGCTCACCAAGTGCATTTTTAATAAAAAAACAAATTTATTGTAGCATGATCACAATTTGATAGCTGAGGGCTATATTGAAGCATAATTTGGGTATATTTTTGGCTTCTAAATATATGAAAGTCTTATACAGAGCGAGGCTCATAAAAAATACAAAAACACAACACTTAATTCTAGACAAACAGTGCTTCCAACATAAAAATATTGCACTGTCCCAATAAATATTACATCTTAATTTTTACAATATGCGATTTCTCAAACACTTTATAAATGAAAAAAGAAAAATCGCATAGTGAAAATCAAGCAACATTAGTGCGACATAAAAGCCATAAAAAATACTGAAAAAGGAAAAAAGTTACATTTATTTCATTATGATGGTGAAAGTAGAGATTAAGAAAAAAAAATTTTCCCATGAAAACTACACAATTCAATTATAATGGCTTTTATTATGTAAAAATTTAACGTCAGGTCCCGCGATTCTTAAACTCTAATAAAAATGTTTATTTTTTAATATATTAATTTTCTCTGTATTGCTATTATTAGTATTTGAGGCAGACTATCTTTGTATGCTTGGATCTTTGATGACTTCTCGCTCCCATAAATGGTTTTGTTCAACTTCATGGGTGACGACGATAAAAAGTTCTTTTTCTTTCGACTCCAACTGCTCATGAAGATAGTTCATGAGGTCTTTTTCCTGGAAATGGAAAATTAATGAAAGGAACGGAACAAGGTCATAAAACATATAATTTAAGTTTAAAAAAAATGTAATTACTTGTCCGATGACATGTGGTGCGTCTAGTTTGGAATCAAGGTTATAATAAACGCCGAAACTCTTCTAATAGCAACCCAATGACGTTTTTTGATTGGAAGCAAAACAAAACCGAGTCTATAATCACTTGGCACGTTCAAAATGAACCCGCAGATATGCGAGAGCTGAAGACATTCCGGTGGCCTATAAAACATTATAACACACAAAAAATTTGGTTATGAAATATTACTTTCGCTTGTCGAACCAAACTGCTTCGCAACCTTTTCGCTGCAATGCAGCCATGATGACGTTCACGTCGTAGTTTCCAAGGCCGAGAAGCGACTTGTGCGGATTTATCCATACATGAGGGGAAAGCGATTGACATATTTGGTCTAGCTCCGTTTTACTAAATGCGTCGCGGGATTGAAATAAATTGTTAAGCGCATGAAGCGCACACAATTCCTTAACCTAAAATACAATTTAAATAAATAAATGCAAAAATGCTAGATTCCTATAGATAATCAACATAAAATGGCAAAAGCAACAGGTGCAAAGAGCATACCTGTTTTTCATGATAAATAGCATTTTGTGTCCCATTCATAGCAGTAAATAGATGACGAAAAGACGGGTCATTCCGGAAAAATCCTAATGAGTCGACAATGACATAACGATAAAAAAGTTTTCCAATGAGTTTCCCACCAAATAAAAAAAAAAACCTTTTGTAAAATCAAATACCGTTTTAATGGACCAATGAAAATGGAAATAGCGTTTTGATGAAAAGAAAATTTCTAAATAAATTAAGAAAATATTAAAACTCAAAACGAAAACATAACACGGTACTTAGGGTCACAGTATCCTTCAGTTGGTTACCAAGCATGTGCAGCAAAAATGGACCTTTTTTCAAGTTTAAAATAAAATTATGATTGAAAAAAGCTATTTTATAACTTAGGTATTCAGTAATAACCAAAATATGATTGAAAAAAATTCTTTTAGGCATTTACTTTCTTATGGTTGGCAACACTGTAGAAGTACATCTGACGTTTAGGTAACCTCCTTTTCTGAACTTGCACCTTGCACGTGCAGTTCTTCTGTGTTCAAGTTTTTCCATTTAATTTTGAACTTGAAGTTCTAAAATGACGATTTACAACTTTAAAAAAATTGCCGTCGTTCCGACGGCAAAGGTAATTTAATTTAAACTTTTTTTTTGTTATTACGGTTTTTTTTGTTGTAGGAGTTTATAGACATAATGTTGTCAAAGACACAAAGGAAGACGCCGACGGTTGTCCATAAATCATATAAGATATCGAGGATAAGATCTTTTATATGCGTAAAATTAAATTTACGCAGCAAAGTTTTCATGACAGGTTGTCACAGATTATACAGGAGTTTCCTAAATTGGATGTAAGTTGTGTGGCGACCCTGATTTTTTTTCTAGAGTTCCGTTTGTCATAACAACGTTTTCTTAAACTTTTTCAGAATGTTCATCCATTTTATGCTGATTTAATGAATGTTTTGTACGACAAAGACCATTACAAGCTTGGTCTTGGGCAGTTAAATCATGCCAGACATCTTATTGACAAGTATTTATTTTAAAATTATTTATTATACTATTATTTATTTTAGTGTATCTAAAGATTATGTTCGACTTCTCAAGTTTGGTGATTCGCTTTATCGTTGCAAACAATTGAAAAGGGCTGCTTTGGGAAGGTATATTTTTAAATGAGTTCAATTTGTAAATTCAAAAAATTATCATTTTAGAATGGCCACCATAATGAAAAGACAGGCGTCAAATTTGGAGTATTTGGAACAAGTGAGACAGCATTTGGCTCGTCTTCCCTCCATCGATCCGTACACAAGAACTTTGATTATTTGTGGTTTTCCTAATGTTGGGAAATCCAGTTTTATAAATAAGGTATAATGATTTTTTAAAATGAAATCTTAATTAAAGTGATTTTTAGATTACAAGGGCTGATGTTGAAGTTCAGCCGTATGCGTTTACAACAAAAAGTTTATATGTTGGTCATACTGACTATAAATATTTAAGATGGCAAGTTATTGACACTCCTGGAATTCTGGATCATCCTCTCGATCAAAGGAATATTATTGAAATGCAGGCTGTTACTGCTCTTGCTCATTTAAGAGCTGCTGTTCTTTACGTTCTTGATCCATCTGCACAATGCGGGCATTCAATCGAAGAGCAAGTTTCGCTCTTCAAATCAATCAAACCTCTGTTTGCAAACAAGCCTGTTATCGCCGTATGCAATAAAAGCGATGTCATGACCATCGACGAACTTCCGGAAGAAAGCAAAGAGTGTTTGAAAGTATTTTCTGAATTGAATGTTCCACTTTTAAGCATGAGCACGTTGAAAGAAGAGGGTGTTGCTGAAGTCAAACAGCAGGTTTGTTCAGACTAAAGGGTTTTCTTTTGATTTTACCTTTTTTGTAGGCATGCGATACTCTTTTGGCATTCAGAATTGAAAGCAAAGCTCAAGCTAAAAAAGTTGATGGAATAATGAATCGTTTACATGTTGCCTATCCTTCACAGAGAGACGCCAAAGAAAGGCCACCATTATCCCAGGTTGGTATTATATCGAACCAAAAAAAAATTCTTCTTTTTCTTTTTTAGATACAGTCTGGGCGAAAAAATTGGAAAAGCGAAGGCATTGAAGGACAAAGAAAATGTAATGGAAGTTGAAGAGAGCGGAAAGAGGAAGAAGAAGTTGGAAAGAGATTTGGAAGTTGAACTTGGCGACGATTATGTTTTGGACTTGAAAAAGAACTTTGATCTTCCCGAAGAATACAAAACGACATCATCCCTGAAATGTGGGAAGGTCACAACATTGCTGACTACATCGATCCTGAAATATTTAAAAAATTAGAAGAGTTGGAACGTGAAGAAGGATTGAGGGAAGAAGCCGGATTTTATGCTGTTCCTAAAATCGAACTTGATTCGACTCTGAAGGATATTAAAGAACTTGCAGCGCAGATACGAGAGAAAAGGACGATAATGAAGAATGAATCCCGTGTCAAGAAGTCAAGTACGAAGCCTAAGCTAGCAAGAACAGCTACACCAGCAGTTAGGGTAGATCGGTGTCCAGATTGGCTGAAGAAATGGGAAGTTTGGGTGTTGAACTTGACAAAAACGATTCTCAAGCGAATTTTAAAAGAACTCGTGGTCGTTCGCGTTCTCTGAGTCAACCGGCGAAAAAACGAGTCCGCGTAAATTCTGAAGGCGCTGCCAGAAGCGTATCACGCCCTCCAAGAGACATTTCAGGAATTAGCAGCTCTGAAACGAGAACCAAAGTCAAGAAAATGGCCCATAAAGCGATCGCCAAAAAGGTCGGAAAGAAAGGTCTCAAAGGAGAAGCCGATCGGTTCATCGGTACTAAAATGCCCAAACATCTTTTCTCTGGTAAACGTAAAATGGGTAAAACTCAAAGAAGAAATTTTATTTCAACAAAACATTTTCTTTAATAATAAAAATTTTATTATTTACATCTTCATTTTCCTTCAAAAAATATCCATAAGTCTTTTTATTTAAAAAAAAAAAAAATTCTTTCGTTTGTACAGAATATACAATGTATCACATAATTAGGACTCTTACAAAGTGGGAGCATCATTGCTCGTGTTGTCCGGCAAAGACTCTTGGTAGACACTAGCAGTCGAAGAATTGTCAGACTAAATATTATTTAAATAAAACAAATATTCAAGTAAACTTTAAATTACTTCATCAGAGAGAACGGTTCGCCTTCTTTTCTTTGAGCCTGAAATCGATCCTTGAGATCCTCCTCTTTTTCCTGAAAAAAAATTTTTTTAAGTGCTCAAAAAATACTCGATACCTCTAGGGCAAACCCAAATGATAATATGATCAATCTAACCTTGACCTTATCACTCAGACACGTTTTCATGCTCCCGAGAGCTAAGTTTCTTAATCAAAATGGATAGAAAAATAAAAGAAGGGGGAAAAATGTGGTTTGGTTTGTACATAAGTTAGTTTGTAGTATTTTACTAACCTAACTTACTAACCCTTCACATAACCTCCGCAGTGGTAGTCATCCAGTAAAGTAAGTGAATTTTACAGGATCAGATTTTGTGAAACGAAAAAAAAAAAAATTATCGAATGCCCTCACATGTTCTTTTCTTAGATGCATATATTTTTTCAAATGCCAAATCACTCTGCAAAGGCATTGCTGGTATGGATACCACAGGAAAAACCAAAATTCATACAGCAATTTTGTATGAATACTTATTAGGTGTACAAAATGAAACTCAGCCACAGGGTAAATTTGAATTTTGTAGATTTAGCCGAGTTTCATTTTGTACACCTAGTAGTTCATTTTTTCAAAATTTTGAACATAAGAAAAAAGTCCATGGAAAGTCCATCAAAAGTTCACCTTCTCCGTGTAAGAAGGTTATTGAAGTCTAACCATTAAGAAGGTTAATTTTTAAAGGCTTGTAAATCGTAAACCGTTACAGATATTGAAAATGCACTAAATAAAATCTGTTGGAAATTCAATTCTCTTTAATTTTTATTCTATTCATTTTTTCTCTCAGGTGTACAAAATGAAACTCAGCCACAGGGTAAATTTGAATTTTGTAGATTTTAGCCGAGTTTCATTTTGTACACCTAATATTTTTTGGCAAATTAATTTTTCTTTACATCATAAACGCCCAAAAACTAAATTTTAATTTGTGCACTTAATTTTTGACCAATAGTTTTAATTGAAGTTTTAACTTACGAGAAGATTTATTGTCTTTGAAGATCTTGAGCTTCCGTAATAACCAGACGCTTGAGACGCCTTTCTTTTATCTGTCGAACAAAATGCATTCGGACAAACTGTCGCAAGATGATGAGCTAAAAGGAAAAAAACCAATAAAAAACCAAAAATCGTGAAATGTACGAACCGAGATCATTTCCATCCGAAGTCGAGAACAAAAGAAGAGCAGTGGTAAGGTTTGGACGTTCTTGATGAGCTGATACTGCTTTTGTACCACTGGATCGACTTGACTGATTCTAGAGGAGAATGATAAAGAATATGCTCGGAGTAATTGTAGAGGCAGTTGGTACTGAACTGACAATGTGAACATCTGAGAGAGTTTCGTCTGTAAAAAAAATTGACTTTTACATTATGATTTTGGTGACGATTGTGCAGTTTAATAAAACTGAGCTTCAGAATGACTTACGTGAGATGACTTTTGGTCAAAGGACCATCGCATTCTTTACACCTGAAGAAAGCAAGATTGGATCCAATGACAGGGATTGGTCGGATCGATCGACGAATCGATAAGACCAAGTTGAAGGAAAAAACTGTTCATCTTCTTTCATTGTACAGCTCATCTGGAATCTGGCACCTGGGTAGAGGCGGTTTTATCAAAATCCCTTGTCCGTTCAGAATAGGATACCGTTTTCGCTAAAATTAAAATTAATAAAATATTTTAAAATCTACACTCACCTTGAGAAGTTGTGCAAATAGTATGATCTCGTTTGAGATGGTCATGTAATATTGCACTATTGTGAAAAGATAAAGCGCAATTTTTACATTTTTTACTAAACGGTAATTGGTGACGCTAAAACAAAATTAAAACAACTTTAAAATTATTGCTTAAGTAATACCTGAATATGCTTTATAAAATACATTTGGTTTTTTGTTATATCTTCACCGTGGCGGTTTAAAAAGTGGACGACTTTAAGGCAATATGGACATTGAGCACAGCACATATTTTTATGCCTCTAAAAAAAATCTTGTATTTATTATTTTTTAAATAAAACGTACGGTTGAAAAATGATACTGATATCTTCAAAAATTGAAGTTCGAAAATAGCAAATCTCGCATGTATACGGAAGTTCAAGTTCATGATGAGTCAATGCCATATGTTCTATCAATTTACAAGTACTTTTAAACGGCATGTTGCAGATTTTGCAGAAGTTAAGTTTGTCAGCACTATGTTTATGGAACTGAAAAGCAAATTTTTGTTTTTTCTTTAAGTTTTAAAAATTACTTGAGTAACGTGAGCGTTCATCGATCCTTTCTCTGGAACTTTTAAACAGATACGGCATATATCTCTCGGGTTTTCTATAGGATAAACTTTGTTTAAAGCGTGTAGAATTAAATGGTCGGAAAACTGAGTGTTGTCTCTAAAATCTCGGAGGCATATGGCACACTAAAATGAAAAAGTTAGTTGGATTCTTTTTCTTTGGGCTTTTACCTCAGTGTAAAGTGAGCTACTTTTAGTGGATCGAACATCACATTCAAAGCTTCCGTATAATATGATTCCAAGTAGACCAAACCGTCTTTCCCTTCAGCTGAAGTAGATGTAGACTCAAGAGAAATTGGCCTATCGTTTTCGGTTTGAGTTACTTCCTAAATTTAACAATAAAATTGAACTTTAAAAAAATAAAAGACCACGTACAAGAAATAAAGATGCTTCTCCAGGGTTGACGATTCGGAACCTGTGTCAGCGGTTGAGAGAGCGTTCCAGTAGATGAAAGATTGTCAGACCAGTTTTTAAATTTCCAGTCTTGAATGGATTCATTGCTATTTTGATTAGCACTTTGACCAAAGGTACATCTAAAATAAAAAATAAATAAAATATAGCATGTAGAGAGGCCGATTTAGGGCATAATCGTGATCATATTTCAACTTCCTTAAAGAAGTTATTCCCCTGTTATAAAAACCCTCCATGTCGGGTTTTTGGGGAAGGGTCTTCCAGACCCAGAGGGTCAAAGGATGACAATCGTAATTTATTAGGTGTACAAAATGAAACTCAGCCACAGGGTAAAGAATTTTGTAGATTTAGCGAGTTTCATTTTGTACACCTAGTAGTTCATTTTGAACATTTTAGGCGTGAAGTCCATCAAAAGTTACCTTCTCCGTGTAAGAAGGTTATTGAAGTAACCATTAAGAAGGTTAATTTTTAAAGGCTTGTAAATCGTAAACCGTAACAGATATTGAAAATGCACAAAATAAAATCTGTTGGAAATTTAATTCTCTTTAATTTTTATTCTATTCATTTTTTCTCTAGGACGCACTGTTTTCAAGAAAAAATTTATTTAAAAAAATTATTTTCCGAAAATGGTGCATCCTAGAAAAAATAATTAAATGCAAATTATAGAGAATTAAATTTCCTACAAGTTTTATTTATTAGGTGTACAAAATGAAACTCAGCCACAGGGTAAATTTGAATTTTGTAGATTTAGCCGAGTTTCATTTTGTACACCTAATAGTTAGAAATATGATTATGATTGTAATCGTGATTGCGCCCTACTTGGCCGATTGAAGAACAATAAAAACTTACCAGTATCAAGGGCAGTCAAGTAATGATATCACTGATAATTGATTGTAAGCAGTTAAAGGTACACTTCCCCATGCTTCGCGCCAAACCAGCTCATCGAAAAAACTGCTGAATCAACTGTCTTGATAATAAAGAAAGCGTGTCTGTAAAACAATTAATTATCTGCGAGAATTTTAAAAATAAATTACTTGAAACATTCGTGGTACGATGGTCCTGATGTAGTTCATGACGTATTTGTTATGCATGCCATTAGGAGTAGACGCTTGGACTTTTTTAAAGCCGAATTCTCCCCATGCTTTATCCTCGCAGATGTCCGTGACGATAATAGAATCTTGGTGAATGATCTCTTAAAGGTTGAAGGCAACGGACGAATTTTTTTGTTTATATCTTTCTGCTTCCTATACCAAAAATATGAATCATGAAAAAAATAATGATGATGAACATACCGGCAACGGATCAAGCGCTTTAAGTCGTATGAGACGTTTTTTGACATCGTAGCGCCAAGGACTTCAACTTTGACATGTTTAAACACGTTATCGCCAGCGGGCATTCCGTACCAAGGCTGATCAAAACCAACCTAGAAATCAAACGTAACCTACAGAAGATAAAATATGAAAATTTACTTCAACGAGTTGGTTGGGTCCACCAAGAACAGGAAAACGTTCGTGAATAGAAGCGATACAGATGGACCTCAACAGCGTATAAATCTTCTTGATGTAGACGTTGCTTACTTTAACCCAATGTAAGACATTTTGGACGGAAGTTTGGCAAGCCCAATGGTAATAAGTTTCAAAATAGTCACAGGTGGGTAAGGCGCACCTTCGAAAATTGAACCACTAAATACCTAAAAAATGGAACCCATGGATAAAATCAGAACAGAATACATCATAATAGTAATAATTGTATTGGGGCATTAATCTTACAGAGTTATTGGAGAACACATGGATTAACCCAAACGAATCCACCCGAATTTTGAGTTCGATTTTCTTCGCTCATCAAACCCAACTGACACTCGACATCATGCTCTTTACACCTTTGCTTTATTTAATTATTTTTGCTGAAATAGATACTCAAGGTTGTAAGGAGCTAAACTAGGATTTTTTTCACTTTCGTGTCTAAAAATACAAAATGTTATTATTTTGTTGGTAAATTATAAAAGAACAGACCAAGTGGTTTCTGGAAGCTTTTTCTTCTGCTCCGGATAAAGCTTTTTGGGATAAAAATGTTCTGGCGACAACAATCAAAGATGGAAAAGTTCTTTCAGGTTCATCTTTTGAACCATCATTCGTAAGGATTCCCCCAATATGGTTGCTGCTCATCATCAATTCCGTCGTCAGCAGTAAGATCAACAATGTCCGCTAAAAAAAATTATAATTCGTTTTTAAACCAACACAATACTCACTATTAAAATCCTCTTTGTCACCGGTCTTTTCCACAATGGTAGTTTTTGCGGATAAGACTTTATGGGAGGTTCGGTCTTTTTCTGAGGAGTTGGAATGAGATTGATTTCGACGAAGTTGGCG